>BGPR01000424.1:519059-578437 GCA_013235015.1 Araneus ventricosus | reverse complement strand
ATATTGTAAAGCCAAATTCATTAGAATTTACTTCTTTCAATCCAAAGAGTGATTCCCTTGATACTTTTTTACAAACTTATTTTAACAATAATCATTATGAAAAAGTTTGGAAGATTATTAAAATGGTATTAATACTGTCACATGGACAATGAGGTTTTTCGGTGAACAAGGCCCTGGAAATAGAAAATTTAAATGCTTCATATATTTTCCAGCGTGTAAATCATGAATTTATTAAGCTGTCTGGGGCTATTTATGACTTAAAAATTACTAAAGAAATGTGGACGGCTGCCATCTCAGCTAGAGCAAAATACATGCAGTATTTAGAAAGTGAAAGATCCAAAGAAAAGACTGAAACAAAACAACTGAAACGAAAAGCTTTAGAGGAGGAAATAGATTTTTTAAAACAAAAGAAAATGTTCCTCCAAACGGACATACACCAAACAAATGAGAAAGCAAATGATTTAGCTAAGGAGGCTGAAAAGTCAAAGGACATACATTTATTTATTCAATCGCATGAACTAAGAAAAACAATTTCTGAAAAAGAAATTAAAATAAATAGCTTGGATGTAAAATTGAATGAAAAAAATTTGGAATTAAAAGATATTTAATTTTATTATCAGTTTCATGGGTTTTTTTTCCATCAATTTATTGACTCATATTTTTAAGAGTTTTGTTGTGTTAAATTTGTAATATATCTTCTATGTAATTTATCATCTAATAGGTTGAATTTGCAAAAATGAGACATTTTATTTAAAAATGCGTGCGACAATTCGTTAAGTTTATTCAATTTAGAGGTCCTTATTTTTTGGTTTTTTTAGTTCTTATAAGTCCTTGATAGTCCTTGATTTTCTTTTAAGGAAATGTGTACGAACCCTGTATTACACAAATTGTTTTTTAGGATATTTTAAGTCCTCTTACTTTTAAAAAAATTAAAGTACCATTGGAAATATAATTCAATAAGTGAAAAGTAATTTTAAAATTATGCCCTTTTGAAGGTAATGAAATTTTTTTAAATTTCTAGAGCAAGAAAATAAATTTTGAAACAAATATTGAATGCAAAGAAAATCTTTAATGTTCAATAAATTTATTACAAGCAATATTTTTCTTCAAAAGTACAATTTATTTATCATTTATTATAGTTAAAAAAAAGGTGGGATAATTTTATCCCACCGCACATTTAAGGTGGTCAGCCTGTAGATGGCAGCACAAAAATTCGCAACTTACTCCTTTTCTTCCTTTTTTGAAGGATAAAGTTGGATTTATATAAGCTCTCATTATAATTACTCTTTTAATTTCAATATTTCTACAGAAAAATAAATTTATATATTTCAGAAGACTATTAAAAAATATTTAACGAAAAAATTAATTCTGTAAATGCAAGCAAGTATTTTTAAAAAAATGTCATACCTGAATTTATTTTGTGTGAAACTTTTCAAAACAAAATATTCCCATTTTTTGCAGACATAGAGGAACTTCGCACCTCATACATAACCATGCTGTTCTCTGCTCATTCTTTTTTGTGCTGCAAAATGCGCATCGTCTCCTCGGAATGTTTTTTGGAATGTGCCTGCCATTAGTCAATCTTCAATCATCCGGCACAAATGGTTTACTCCTCTTTACTTGCGCTGGTTTATCTGATAGCTTTCTTTTCTTAGATAAACCTCCGATTTTTAACAGACTCTCAATTAAACTCATTCTAAATACTTTTACAGACATCACATCATCTTTGTCACAAGGTAACATTTTGCACAAAATAAATGAGTTGATGACACTAACATCAAGAAAATGGAATAAAATTCTGTGCCACCATTTTTTACTTTTTCTGTCGATTTGGTATAAACTTTTTAAATGATCGAAATAGTCAACAAATCTCATTCTTGTTATAGTCAACAATTGCTTGTGGGCAAATGACTTTTCTCTTTTCTCAGTTTTTTTCTCTTCTGTCTACACTATCCGCAGCTGTAGGATTTTCTTGACATGAAAGGACAGAAACCGTTCTCTTATCTTTCCATTTCATGCAAACTATGTTCTCTTCACTCGCTACCCAATCGAATTCACCTTGTTTTAGAATTTTGTCTTCTAGAAGATTTTTCGGAAGATTCCTTCGGTTCATCATAACAGTTCCACAAGCAAACACATTTTGTGTCTTTAGAAAAGAAAGTAATCCATAGGAGGTAAAGAAAAAATACACTGTGATTTTTTCCGAACAGTACTGCAAAGCGACGTGACAACTCTTTCACCCAGTAATTTTTCAATACTTTCGGCTGTCTTTCCAGTATAAATGTGAAATTGGCAGGCATAGCCACTTTCATCACATTGCATCCAAATTTTGTAGCCACGCTTTATTGGCTTTTTGGGCATGTACTGTGTTAGGGAACTTCGACCTTTAAATTTGATCATCGATTGATTGATTTTTGTTTGGATTAAATAATGCCAAAAATCTCTCTGATAAATGATTTGCAAGTGGTCGAACTTTGTATACTTATAGTTATAGCTTTGTTAGTATAGTTAGAGGCTGGAGGCTATTATCATTTAAATGAATGTGAGCCAAAAGCCAAGAAAGTCGTTTTACTGACATATATTTAGAAATATAACTGTCATGTAGAAGTGGTGAAGTCGACCAGTAATCTCTGTAGCTGGGCAATTTCTTAATACCCATGTAGAGATTTATTCCAAAAAAGCGGAGCATTTCATTTACTGTAGTAGGAGTAAAAGTTTTTCCTTTTTGCGTAGCATACAAGTTAGTTTGGAAAATGATTAGTTCTCAAAAGCTCTGTGTAAAGAAACACAAAAACACTTTGATCGGCGAAATTTCATCCATAGAAAGCATATCTGCGGAGGGCCCATAAAGTTCTTGAAATACAGGGATATTTGAATCAAAGGGTTTCTTTGTCCAAATGACTTTCCCTTCTTCACCAATTCTAGAAACTTCATCAGCACATATTTCTAACTCGGCCTCAGGCACTTCATCATCACTATGACAGTGTCATTTTTACAAATTACAATTTTACAAATAAAATTGTCCTCATTTTCACTCGGATCTGTAGCTTCTGAATCATCGTCTGAAGTTAGCTCCTCGAAAAAAGCAAGAGCTTCAGCTGTAGAAAGGTACTTTTTACGCATTTTTTATAATTGGATAAAAATATACATTTCTAAAAAGAATGAAAAGTTAAAAGAATATTCAGGTCTTGCTATCTCTCTCAAGACTGAATGTAATGTACCGAAAAGAAAATAATTCCGATGAATATTCCCTCCCCTTCTTGTTTGCTTATGTCCTTTCCTACTTTGAGAAAACGCTGATTTTCCTAAGGGATAGTCTATTGTGAATCGCTGTTATCAACAATACTCAAAGGAAAGCTGTTTGAACCTGTCAGCTTCCAGTAACGCTTTTCTTCGTGCGATAATTTACAATCGATGGGCTTCTTACAGCGATGGTTTCATTACAGTTTGTGCCCAGTTTCGGGCATTAGTGCCTCATTTCCTTGCCTGAAATTTGTGATTAAATCTACTGATAACGAATTTCTGTTGCTTCCCAAACAATAAACCGTGAATAAGAGTAACATTTTGCATACAGAATATGGGGGTCTTCTTTCTTCTGTAGATTTCAAAGAGAGCGACATCCATAAAAATACTATTGAAGAACTCTCCCCATTTGTGTACAGAATGTGGGAAACGGTTTCCACTTCAACCACAGTATACAGCTTCTAAGGAAATGTGCTTTAATAACCAAATTTATGCTCCAAGTGCAACTGATAAAGAACAAACGATGGCATGAGTCACCGAGGGAGTTGGGGAATGCTCAAATCCCTTCAGGGGCGGTGGAAAATACGTCTTCCCACCCTCTCGTGGAAAAACTAAATGCAGAAAAATATTTTTATTTGGAAAATATTTTATTTTTAGACAATAGATCTTCAACCATATATCTTTTTTTAAGAATTTTTTTTTTAAGGTGGTGCCCCTCAAGGGGTTAAAGATGTGAAAGAAAAATTACACTATGTTTCGCGCATACGCAGTAAAACATTATTTACCAAAAATCCTCATATTTCCTGAAATATTCAAATTTTTACAAAATGCTTTTCTAACATGTCATTTTTTTCTGTAAGTTTTGTATAATATAACAGAAAACTACATGTTATAAGCAAAAAACAGGCAGGAAAATTTTGGATTTTTTAAGAAAACCTTTATATCTTCGCAAATATTTGTGTTGAGTTTACGAAAATTCCTGCAAATATTATGTACATTAAACATAACCATTTCTGAAAGTTTAATCTTGTTATCAGTATTCTGTAAAGCAGGGTGGACCAAAAAAGTTTGTCTTCATCAGTTTGTAGACGGTCCTCTAATTGCTCTCAGGACCGAATCTTCAATGTGAAATGTGAGTTACAGTCTATTCTTCACATGGTTGAAGTTTAAGGGCAGTCAGTTAAACTTTTCTGGAGAAATTCTAAAAAGTGTGAAAATCTGAAAGTGTCCGGATACTTTTGGCCATATAGTGTATGTTCACTACGTACAGCAGTCTTACATTCTCAAAAGGGCTTTTTTTTTGCAAACCTGTCAATTTATTATTCTATTTTGGGCGTCTTTTGTTTACTATTGAGCTATCAAAAAGTACCCTTATTTTAGAGTGGTGTAAAGATAAGTTTTCTCCCATCTTTAAAAGCTGTCCTTTTAAAATCAGGGGTGAAAAACCTCTGCGGATCCACGATTTTCCGCTTTTTTGTATATTTCTTTTTGACTCTGCCTTTTTTTTTCTTTTAAATTTTCATATTCCTCTTTTTTTTATTATTCACTTCCGAGGATGAGAAACCAAATTCCCCCGGCCCTCCCTATTGGAAAGTGAGTGACAGGGGAGGGAGTGAACTGGAAGAAAATGACGTTCCAACACAGGGCTTGTCTCATTGCAATTGATCATGTGGATTGGAGGCAAGGTTTCAAGCTATTGGCCTTGGATTAGAGGGTTATTTTGTTATTTCTAAGAAATTTCACCACGCGTGTTTTTCTTTCACGTTTTAGACGATATTTTTTCTACATAATATTCATGACGCCATTCCGTTTCCCAGTGTTCGGCATAGCATAGCATACCGGAACGCAAAGTTCGAATGCGCTAAAACAGGACATTCATCTCGAATCCAAAATAGAAATTTTGGAACACGGGAGAGAAAAAGCAATCGTCAAGGTCGAAAACCTATGAAAATTGGAATAGGGGCTAGTAGAAGTCGGATTTCCAAACAAGCGGAAATCCAACAGTTCGTGCGCCGATTTTTTTTTAAAGACCCTTCGCGTGGGTAGTAGGTACATCAAAGGCTTGACTGGATCGGGACCCTGCTTAGAGGGTAGCGGTTAGCATATCTGAAATTCTCGGAGTGGGGGAAGGAAGAAGAGATCGAAGAGCAGCTGTGGAGAGAAGATCGCCTCCCCCCCTTACCGCAAGCGCACTTTGAAACATCAAGTTCCGCGGTGAGTGTGTCGCACTTTGGAGCTACAGTTGAATGACGCGCATGATTTTTTCGACTTGAATGGGTGTCGGGGGGGGGGGAAATGGAATGGAATGAACAACAGATGAATGGACCGCTTTATGTCTGTCTACGTGAAAGAGTTATAAAATTGTGATTTGTGTCATTAATATTTTTAATTATGTCTACGATAAGAACTGATATTGTCACCCGTGAAAGAGCCGGGAATATTAAACATTTGGAGAAAGGTGTTAAAAAGCAATGGAGATGGGAATGACTAAAAATAGCTCAGAGAAGGGTGAAAAAAGAGTGTTAGAAGAACTAAATAATGAATTGCAGCCAAAATTTAAAAAAATTAAATGCACTAAAACAAAAGAGTGGTCGCTGCCAAACTATTAAATCTATGTTTGAAAACATGACACAAAAAAATAAGCTTGTATAAAAAGAACTATTTGAATTAACTCATTCATCGCAGTTTAGAGGTTAAGGCATAGTTAATTTGTGTTTATTCATAAAACTGATATTTATGCAGGACTCTTCTATGCCTTTTTCTTTTATAATCCAAAATTTGATTTATAAAAGTATGTATTTAAAAAAGTATGATTTATAAAGCAAAATGTATTTTATAAAAATTATTGATATTATAAAACATTATTTATTAATTGTATCTATTTTAAGAAAGTGAGTAAAAAACATTGATTTTATAATGTTAAAAATAAGTATTTGTAATTGAAAAAATTCATACATGGCGGTAAGAAAGACCATATTTTTTTCATAGTTTATTTATTTTTTTTGGTGATGAATAAATCGTTCATTAATGAGTGTTTACTTATCTCTTCCTTAATGCATGTCTCTACTCACGTAAAAATGTAGCTACTCTCACTCTCGTGAATTTTCCTCTTTTTTGTATCTTTGCTGTTTTCACCCCTGTAAAATAGTCTATCCTAATTTATAGGAATGCAAGCTTTTATGAATGACAATGCATTTTATTAATAACCTCATAAAACTTCAAAAGTTTTAAATTCTCCCTCTTTTTCCTTTCTCTTGACTCTTTATAGCAGGTATAACAATTTAATATCTAATGACATCAGTATAAATATATTATTTAGTTTTATTATATGTTTGAAATAATTGTTAATACTCTTGAAAAGAAAAATTGCAGGACTATAACTTTTGATTTAAAATCCTATAAGTTCTTGTAATTATTCTATGAAGATATATTGTAAATTTTAAAATAATATAAATTTCCTTCATTTTCTTTTTTTTTTTTTTGTTGATTTAAAGCATGCTTTTATACTCTATATTAAATTACACAGTCGTGCAAAAAATACTTTTTGAAAATTGTTTTAATTTTGATGACTAATTTTTATGTTATTTTTTGTGCTGATTCTAAAAATGAAATCCATTTATTTCCATCACATAAGGATTTTTTACAAAGTGATTGCATATTTTGAAGGAAACGGTTGAAATCGCGAAATTTTGACATTTCATTTAAATTTCACTAATTCATAAATCCATATAAATTACATTTATATCCTAGTTCAAGTAATTGGTAAGTATAGGTAGAAAGTTACAAGTCCTTATAGTAACGTTTTTTCTTTACCTCAAAAGCTCATTTGTCACTTTTTCTCTTGTGAACTTTGCAGGGAAAATCTCTTTGTAGCATCCAGCAGTAATCGGCTATCATGCTGTCATTCCATTTTCCTTGATATCACCTCTCCATTTCCTTTATATCTTGGTGAAATCTTTCACCCTGTTCCTCACTAACTGCACCTAAATTTTTAGAAAAATAGTCCAGGTGCGAATAGAGAAAATGAACTTTTAAGCTTATACTACAGCCTAAAATCTTGAAATTTTTTATCATCTTTTCTACATTAGATTTGTAGTTTGGGTCCTTTTTGTTTCCAAGAAAGCTAGTAATAACTAGTTTGAAAGATTCCCAGGCTTTTCTTTCGTTTGTTTCCATTTTAGTCTCAAAATTTTCATCTTTCATCATTTTCCTGATGTCTAGTCCCTACAAACACACCTTCCTTCAGTTTTGCTTCCGATAAACCCGGGAACTGGTCACAAAGGTATTTGAAGCATCTACTTTCTTTTGGTAAAGCCTTGACAAATTGTTTCATAAGACCTAATTTTATGTGAAGCAGTGGAAGTAACACTTTTTTTGGCAAGCAGGAGAGGTATCCGGTTTTAACTGGTTTCCTCTGTCTTTAATATTGTTTTTAATAGGCAATTTATTGATTCAGAGGAATATTCTGGATTGAAAGAGTTTCTTGTTTGGTAGTTTAATCCACCAATTTACTATTTTTAAGTCCATAAATATGTTTATCGAATTCATATAAATAATACTTTTTTTTGTCCGAAATATACTAAATTCATAAAAAATAGCTTGCCATTTGCGACGAAACTGTACGTGATGGAATTTTTTCATTATTTTTCCAGTAATCAGCATCCAAAAAACTATAAAAAACACCACCTGCTTTGCCGACAATTTTTTCATCGCAGACCTGTGTTATAGTTGACCCCTGAATAAAAGGAGTTGCTACAATGTGCCAAAGATATAGCAATAACCGTTTCATGTAGCACTTTCTTCTACAATGGACCAAATAATGAAGCATAAGAATGATTCTTTACATTGAAACAAAGATGTTGGAATGTCATTTTGTATGTCTTGGATTGCAACTAATTGATCAAGATTATAAGTTTTTTGCAATTTTTAAAATTAATAAGAAATATACATAGATTTGTATAATTATTTTCTTTGTTAAATTTCTGTGAAATAAAAAAAAAGTTTTTATGAAGGTACTTAGGAATTTTAAGTTCCATTTGCACAATATATTGGAAATGGGCAGATAGCAACTTCACTCCTTTGGCTCAATATGTTCCATTAGGCACCTGCATATTGAATATATATGATTAAAAGGCTCAATTGCAGTTAACACAGCTGCTAGATCAATTGAAAATGAATGCCAAAATAGAAAATTAAAAATATGAACTGACAAAATGTGAAGTGCGTGCAGCAGTACAAATTATTTGTGCGAAAAAGTTTTTGGTAGTTCGAATTGGTCTATGCGAGTTATCCAAAACAAGCTTTGGGACGTGCTAAGTTTCTATATGGTCTTGGTTCAAGACATCGCTAGATGTACCTGGGAAATTTTGTAATGGCCCTGTTTGGATGTTTTGATCATCGCCCTTTTAGTAAAGATTTGGCACCAAGCTACTATTACCTCTTGAGGTTCATGAAACAGTGTCTTACATCATACTGCTTCAACGACAATGATGTACCATGAGATGTTGTCACGAGGTAGGTCCATTTCTTGACAGCAGATGTTTTGAAGAATGCCTTGTAAAACATTTACTAGTGCCTCAATTGGAAGGGCACTTATGTTTAAAAGTAATTTGCTTTTTGTTTGTATTTTAATGTGTGTAATAAAAATTTGATATCTATGAATGTCTTACATTGATCATTAAATGTTGCTTATTTCTAAATTACTCTAGTTTATGCAATTTATTAGTACTTTTTAAAATCAAAAGCATATATATGCTACTTATTTTTAATAAACTGTATTATTTGATGACACTAATGGCTTTTGTAATTTTACACATTCCTTGAGATTCTATGCATTATGTGATAGATGTGAAAAATTCTGGTACAGGATGGTTTCATATATCACGCCATATATTAATAATTTAATACTAGTCTTTTGTATGTATTAATCTGCTTTCTAAATTAGTGACTTATGGATGTTCACTCAAAATTGGACATTAATATAACTAAACAGGACAAACTTATGGATGTTTATTTTATGTTTGTGATTTGAATTATTTCTTTTGAATATTATTGTGCTCCAAGATGGGACTATAATCCAAAGGGGGAGGGGGCAGGTGAGAAATTAATGTGTTGGTGAAAACTCTCCCAGACATCCTCCCCACCCCCTTTTCTAGATTCTTCAACTTTTACAAAAATCATCAATAAATTTATTTTGACTTGAAAGATTTCACTACATTTTTCCAAGAACATGTTTTTAATTGAATTTATTTGTAGTGATCATTAAACAATGCATGGTTATCTTATTTATTTTTCAACTTTGGTGTTGCAAAATTTTTTTCTTCCTCTGTGTTAGTGATTGTGTATAAAAAATAAAAAAAACCCTATTCTAAGAAACTTTTTTATGTCAAATGTACTAGTTCTTGTACTAATTTAATCGTAAACTTCTGTCTATTTTTAGAATAAAAATTCTGACTTCTGTGCACCCTTGACCTCATTTGATTGGAATGAAGTGGAACCTAATCTTCTTGGAACATCAAGTATAGATACTACTTGTACTATATGGGGATTAGAGGTGAGGCTTATCTTGAGATAAATCCTTAATGGAATAATTGCTAAATAATATGAAAAAAAGAAGAAGAAATTACATGTAATTAAAAACAATTTCTCTTTCTTTTGAAGACTGGGCAAGTTTTAGGCCGTGTGAATCTAGTAAATGGGCATGTGAAAACACAGTTGATTGCACATGATAAAGAAGTTTATGATATAGCCTTCAGTCGAGCTGGTGGTGGAAAAGATATGTTTGCTAGTGTTGGTAAGTGGGCCTGTTTAATTTAATAATTTATTTATTTTGTTATTGCTTAATGAAGCAAATGTTTTCTAATAGTCTGAATAATTTCTGATAATGGTTCAGTCTCTTAAAATCAAATTTTACTAATGTTTTATACAGGACTTAATGTTTTTGAATAAAAAAAAATATTGCTGATTTGTTTTTTCATTAAAAATTTTGTTGATAGTCTGTTTCAAGGAATAATTTCTGAGGAATATCTACAGTTTTAATCTTTTCTGTGGGTCCATCAAGATATCTATGTATAAGAAACATCTTTGTCTTGCAGTGACATTTGATTGCTATTTAAATTGAAGATTTATAAAGATACTAATTTTTTAATGGAGAGACTATTTGAAACATTAGCAAAAAGTCTTAATTTATAATTTTGTATGTATTGAATTAATAATTAATTTATATTTTTGTATGTTATGTCTTTTCTTTTTAATGACAAATCCTCTTTGAGCAACTTAAAATGTAATTTAAGTTTTGCTTACTTTGTACTTTCATGTGAGCATATTTGAATACTTTTTTAATTGTCTTTCTATTCCTTTATATTCTTCATTAAAAACTATGTGCTGTGATTGAAGTAGAATAATATTTTGAGCAGTTGATGCAAACCATAGATTTTTAAAAAGGTTTACAGGTAATGTGAAATAATTCAAAATGCTTTCTTTTATGCTAATACTTTCTTTTAGTTTCGTAGAATTAAGTTTTCTATTAAATGAATTTTATGACCATATTGTAGTCTTTAGCATACTTTATATAAATTACACAGTATATAGTATACACATTTTCAAATTATATGTGAAACACAGTGAAAGAAGTTAAGACTATGTAATTATATATTTGGTTATTATTTATAAATAGTCTTTAAACAATCTTTTTATCTGAGTGGGAAAAAAAAAATTTTTGCTTTAAATCAAATTTTTCTTTTCTTCTTTTAGGTGCGGATGGATCAGTTCGAATGTTTGATCTCAGACATTTAGAACATTCAACTATAATTTATGAGGATCCTCAACATCATCCTCTGTTGCGCCTTGCATGGAATAAGCAAGATCCTAATTACTTAGCCACTTTTGCTATGGATGCATCAGAGGTAAAATTTATTATTTGGTATTTCTATTTCAAAAATGATGGCTAGTCAAACAAAACTGCATTTTTATACCCCTGTTATTGTTTTGCTTTTAAATTTTTTGTCTTATCATTGAAACAGTTTTTACATTTAGGCAGGATTCTGGATTCTTTAGATTTTTCTTTTGAAAATCCCATGAATCTAAGGTCAAATGACCTGAGGTATCACTCAAACAATGTTAAATGTTTTTCTCTACCAACAGTATGCAGTGTTTTACTATGAGAGTAACACTAACTAATGGCATAGGAAAAATTATGTTAGTTTATTCTCAGTTATTTGATTAAGCAACAAAAATTTTTGATACAATTGTTTTTTAAATGTATACTAGGAAAATCTATTAATTTTATATATGTTATATATTTCTTAACCATAGTAAAATAAACTAAATAGCATATTGTTATAAAGCTATAAAGTTGTTTTCCTGACTTGCTAACCTTGGTGACCATTTTGGCGACTTTGGTGACAAAAGGAATCTTCTAGAAAAATCCTGAGATGTGGTCCTATCTCTACTGGAAGCCAAAAATATCAAGAACCTTCTGGAGATTACATCACATCCTATGTATTCATGTCACTTCCTGTTGAAAAGGTATAAAAGCAAGCTCTCAAACCAAAAGAGTCGGTTGGACTTTGATCAGCAGTGAAGCTGGTGAACTTGAGAAGCATTTGAACATTATTGAAAGTGTGGTGACTGAGATTTATTGGTGATCTCTGCTGTTCAGTTTTGTTGCCTGTGCTACGTTAGTGTTTTTGTTGAAATTTTTGTGGAATAAAGCTTCATTTTTTAAAAATTTTATTATTATCCTGCTTGTTGGACTGCATTCACGTACACCCACCATAAGATTTTTGAAGCAATTTTGTTACCATGATTCATATATTATAAATAATATATATATATTTTGGTTTATTCATGATCTTTTCTAGATATGTTGAGAAGACTGATTTGAAAAATTGGCCTGTGTTTTGCAATGAAGCATAACTTTAGATTCTATAAATGATATATAGGAGTGGAATTTTTCATTTTTATCCTTTATTTATTACAAAGTAATGTATTCTGTGTGGTGTTTTAAATGAAAATTAAAAATTTCAATTTTTCCAAAATATTTCTTGTGGCATATAGAAATGCACATTGATTCTCCTTAGTGTCAGACTGAAATTTCTACAGAAACATTTATATGTGTTGTTCTTTTAGAAATTCAATTTTGAAAAGAAGGGAAAAAAATCCCCCCCCCCATATTCTAAGATTTTTGTAGGAAGAAACTTCAGACTGCATTTCATTACTTACTTATTTACCTGTTTGGCTGGTTCTTCAAAATGGTTTTTCAGTGATAAGCAGTGTAGATTCTTAGGTCTTACTGTATGATTTAAAAAGTACTTTCATTGATTAGATATACTTCTATATTAAATGAATTGCAATATTATTTATTGAACATACATTTAAAAAGTGATCATACTCTTTTTTCCAGGTTATTATTCTGGATGTGAGATCTCCATGTGCTCCAGTTGCTCGGTTAAATAATCATCGGGCTTGTGTTAATGGTATTGCCTGGGCACCTCATTCTTCATGTCACATTTGTACTGCTGGTAAGATTATCATTAAATATAAAATTAAAATATTTCTTATAAATCATTGTTATTTTTTCTGTTTAGAAATGTTTTATCTGTCAGAATGTGCATTACTTTGATATTTCTAGTCAATTTATATTGTAGTATCTGTTTTTTAAAATATATACTTTTGACTTCAGTTAAAGGGCTGCAGTAGTGGTGGTAGGGTCTCAGCTTTGGAACTGGAGGGCTCCTGGTTTGAAACCTGATTTCACCAGAGATCCACTGTGTATGTGGGCCTAGTACACATTTAAATCTGACATTGAGTATAAAATATCTTTAGGGTCGCCATCCATCCCATATGTATGGGACTGTCATCGTATTTCACTTCTCAGTTTCGCAACACTGAGATTCTATTCAACCAGTATGCATATCTAAAAAAATTATTCAGAGAAAAATAATACCAACCAAAACTGCTAAGCAGCTGTGAAATTGAATATGGAAGAGAAGTGACTGAATTTTTTTGTAGATACAAAGTATATTGATCAGTAGTCATACCTGATAAAGCTATCTGAATATGTATTTGCCATTCCAGCCCACATTACAAATGTGGAGATAATATTTTCCCTAATGTCAACTCGATGGTTTGACGAAAGAAACAGGTTGTCAGTAGAGACAGTTGAAGCAATTTTGATTTGTCATTATAATTGTAAAATGACTTGTCCCCAATTGTATATTTATGTGAACAATGAAAATGATAAAATTAAGAAAATAAAATCATCTTTAAATTGTGACTGGTCTAAAAAGGATTAGCCTCACATCTTTTTTATTATTCTACGTGATCATTTTATTAGATTGCTTATACTTTACTATTTTTTTTATCAGAGTAAAATAAACCATTACCTACCCACTTTCTTCATGTTTTATTTATTTAGCACTTAAGCGTCCTGTATCAATGCATGGTAATTATGGTAACCCTAAGTATTTTCCCACTGGTGTGGTGTCAAAGTATGGGAGCTGCTCATTACAAGGTCTGTCACAAAATAGCCCTCATGTTGTTTCAAAGCAAGACATTGATAATACCGAAACTAAATTAAACTAAACTGATTGAACTTGATTTCAGTTTAAAATATTTTCATTGCATATTAATCTTTCCTTGATTATCAAATTTCATTGCTTTTAATTTTATTTAATGCAAATAATTTCTGCATAATAGATGTATAATAAGTTTACTAAAGCATTTCTACTGTAAATCCTTTAAAAGTATAAAATATGTTCCATGTGTATGACAGTCTATTCCTGCCAACTTGGATTATTCCAGTTTGCCGAAACAGCTTCTTTGTAATGTAGATTTATTGAAAAGCATTAATAGTTTAAAATGAAAAACCTACAGCGTACAATAAAAAAATCTTATCCTTAATCATTGTCTGAATAGCTTATGTGAATTTCATAAGAGACAGTGTGGGTGGTGCTTATGATATAGAGGATAAAATTTTCTTGTGGTTTAGTGGATATGGTTTACTTTTTTTCTGTTGAGGGTTATAATGTTACCTTTCTGTTTGAATCAGGCACAGAAGAGTTTTTATTAATTTATCTTATCTTGAAGTATGACAATTATGGATAGTGTTCTCTTTGGAATCTTATTATGCTCCTAAAATAAGAATGCACTATAACTTTTGTATCAAACAGTTTATTGAAGAATGCATCAGATGCTCAAGAGAGAATAATTTAATAAGACAATATTACATCTGAAGATGAACCAAAAATAGAAATAAGATTTTAACATACATCTGCTATTTCTTTATTAGTGCTTATAAAAAAACTAGAAAATCTCCCGTCATGGTATGGCTGGTACAAATTACCTCTTCATTTGAGAGATTTCCCGTTAATTTTGACGTGTTTAAATAGATTTATATGCGAGAGAAATGTTTAACATTGATTGAAAACAAATAAATTAAACATATGTTTTATGACAGGAAATATTTTTTATTTACATATTTCTTTAGTCAAAAACCTCTTAGTAAACAACATTCCGTGTGAAATATTTTTCGTCGTTTAAGAATTTTCCTTGTACTTCGGATGTCTTTGTGTAAATTTTAATGTTGCAAAAAAATATCAAATTATACCATCACGATTGCAAGAAGTAATCAGATTTATCGTGGCGTCCAAACTATATCACGCACATGATATACCACTGACATAATTTATTACTTTCTATTAAAAAACGGAAATTAATTTGAAATATATGATTAATATAATTTAAAATTTCTCGGGAACTATTGATCATAGCAAGATAAATTTTATATCGATCCAAAGCAAATTTTATTTCCCTATTTTAGAGTTATTAATTTTGAAATTAGAATAACAATTACTCTTTTAAATTTAAAATTACTGAAATTTATATTCTGTAACAATGGAATAATGCTGTTTAATGTCTTGCAGGGCTTTGGCGCAAGTTTTATTGTTGGTGATGTCAGAGCATTACCGAGAGACAGATCTGGGTTATTATATTCGTAATAAAGTATGATTCATCTAGAGCTGTTATGCCAAACTAAAAATTGAACAGGGGAAGAAAGAAGCTTTAAGTTTATATGTGTGTGTGGTGGTGGGGAGGATATTGAAAAGTAGATTTATTTTGGAAAGGATAAAAAAAGTATTTGCAACATTACACTTAATTCTTCCTTGCACTGCGATCTTTTTGTGCCTACAATTTTGCTATATTGGAGGGATTATTTTGGCAATTATTGCTTTCATTTATAATTCAAAGTTAATACTGGTGATTTTGATCCTTACAGGAGTTTTGTTTCCTTTCATAATGAAAAATTCTAAAGAAATTTTATTTTTCATATTCAGGTTTTATTCATTCTGTTCAATATGTTTTAGAAAACTAGAGATGAGTTCTAATACTTTTCATCATAAATTTAATTTTTTTATTTTTAGCTGATGACCACCAAGCTCTCATATGGGACATACAGCAAATGCCAAGAGCCATAGAAGATCCCATATTAGCATACACGGCAGAGGGGGAAATCAATCAAATTCAATGGGCTTGCACGCAACCTGACTGGATTGCTATATGTTATAATAATTGCTTAGAAATTTTGAGAGTATAGGAATCAAGATATTAGGAAATAATTAATAATTAAGGACATTTGTGAAATAAATTGTCTTGGGCAGCAAAACCACTTTTTTATTTTTTGTTCAATGTGACTTACTCTTAATTTGGGTCAGGTTAATATTACTTCTGATGGTGAAACATTTGTGACTAGGACATGTTGAGCTTCTAATAAAGTTTATCAGTGTAACCTTGATTTAAAATAATAACACAACCAAAAGATTGAATTTTTTATTCTTATCTATTGGTTAGTTATTATATTTATAATAATTTCCAATAATTATTGTACATAATAAGTATTGGAAGTAATAAAGTGCAATGAATGATTTTGTTTACCATTAAAATATACATCTTTATATAAATGTAAGAATGCATTTGAATACTTAATTTGTTTGAAAATCATTTTCTTTACTCAATAGTTTAATTGAAGGAAAATATTAAATATGTATCTTTATACAAAAAAGGGCTTACTTTGGCTTTATTTAAAAATAGAAGTGAGACAGGAAAATGATTTAATTCTTAATAATTAAGAATAGTAAAAATCAAGTAGTTTGAAAATTTTATTTAAAAGTACAAATAAGTTAATTTTATATTTTACTTTTTATCCATGCTTCAAGTAAAGATGTCTTCTGGAGTAATTCTTTGTGCAATGAATTTTGCATATATCTTTTATGTTTTATTATGTTGTAAATATTCAATTTTAAGTTCTTTTCCAATTGTATGAGTTCCTGTATTAACTCGCCATTTAAAATTTTATTTAGAAATTGTTATAGATATTGTAGACCCAGTTTTATTTTGCTGGCCAAGACAATCTGTTTGACTTTTCCTTGCTTTCTTGTGGTCCTTTTTTCTATAATTTTTATATTTAGCATTTCAAAACTGTAATTTTTTACAGTTGTTACTTCTTGCCTTTTTCCTGTTATAATTTTAATATTTATTTGTTACATTTCTTTGTACCTTTATAAATTAGTATAATTTATTTCAAATTATTATCTTATGCTTTTGTTCAGAAAATAAAAGGAAGCTGTAAAATATTTCATTGTAATATTTTAGAGATTGGTTTGATGTTACTCTGTTATTTATTTTATATTTCATTGTATTTTTCATGTAAATATACTTTTCATCTTCCTCTATACATTTTTTAATATCCCAATTAATTTTAGATATCGAACTCCTATTTATTGTTTACTACACAAATAATTTGTGTAGAAAAGGCTTTTTAAATGTGTTTTTGTAATGTGCAACACTGACTTTCTGGGGAAAAAGATCAGTGAGATAAAGAAAGAGTTTGTGGATTTTTCTAAATATGAGAGGATTTTGTCAAATGAATTTTCCTAAGATAATATCAGTTTTGTGAAATTGCTGTATTTTGGTTTGTCTTTATTTCCAATATTTTTTGATGCTGCCTTCTAAAAGTTTTTTTTTCCCTGGCTGACTCATTTCTTTTCTTATGGTGCCAATTTGCATTCCATATTTTTATCTGGGTGCTAAATGCTGATGCAAAACATATTCCTGTACCAAAATACTGAATTCCTGTTATAAATCACTAATACATGTTTTTACATGCTTGTATTCAAAATGTGAAAACATGGATGTAAAGAAACAAATGTATCTTTTTAATCCTGAACATGAGACTGAAATATGTGAATTGGTATTTCTAAAATGACATTTCTAAAGAATTTAATATAATTGTAATAGACTTGCTTTTTTTTTTTTTTTTACAAGGTTGTGAAAATTTTTAATCTCAGTGAATGTAAGTGATACAGTTGTATATATTCATCTGCAGAAGAATTTGTATTTAGCTTTTGAAATATTTGTCATTGTGTTTTCATGTATGCTGTAGATATTGTGACATAGATGCTTGCAAGCAAATGTTGTTGCTTTCAGTATGTGTTTTTATATATTTGTAATGTAAAATACATTTTGATATTGATTAAGTAGAAATTATATTATGCTGAGTGATCTATTTGGATATGGATAGTTAATAAAAGTTTTTCAGTATTGATTTAAAAACAATGCAAGTCAGTAATTTTGAAAAATTGTTTATATCGGTTATGTGGAATTATACCAGGGTTTCTAAATAATCTTGGAGGATGGCCTTGTGGCAGAATCTTCACTTTGGGATCATAAGTTTGAGATCATGTTTCACCAAAGAGCCACCAAGTTTATATGCCTATTGTTTGTTATGTTTGCATATATGTTACTGTGAGTCAAATGCACTCATATTAGTGTGGTGTGAAAGTATTAGTGCGGTGAGAAACGCTAGATCAAGTATCACCCTTGTTATCAGAACTTGGTTCAAAATTATGATGTTCTTTCCTACTAGCACTCATGTTGGCTCCAAAAATGAATGCTAATCTAAGCAATCATTCTAAATATTCTTATTACTTTCTCGTATATGAAGTCTACAAAGAGAAAGTATTGTAATTGTCAAAAATTTCGAACTCGAGAATTTAATGAATCTCCATGTTTTAGACCTCTCCGAGTCCGAAAAACGCAATTTCTTTTTTTTTTTTAAATTTGATTTTAATAAAGAAATGCTAAGGAAATGTTCTTTCTTTTTTAAAAAAATTTGATTTTAATAAAGAAGTTCTAGGGAAATATACCTGTTGGAAGAATCTACTAAGGAATTTCAACTTACCTTTCATGCCATTTTTCAGAGTCATAGGATAGAGAGAAATTCTTTTCAAATCATAGAAATTTGGGTGCCTGCTGCTCCAGATATGATGCATTTTTCCCTATATGTTTGCTGTAAATGTGTTCTTCATTTTCTGGGGGGGAAAGTAATTGATTAGACCACAGTGACCAGAATGTTCTCATCTGAATGGATCAATCACCATGCATTTAAAAATGTGTGTTTATCTTTCCGTAAATGTAGTGCTTATTTTTTCTGCTAAAGTATTAAAAATATAATTTTAATTTTTCCTTTCTAAATTGTGATATGTTTATGAATCAAACTTTGTTCTTTATTTTTAATCATCTCTGCATTGTTAATGGACTTTCATGAAACCATATTTCATTCTAAAATGTTGATTGAATTCTGTTGTAAAAATATTTCTGCAGTGTAATCATTCTTTTCTGGTGCATTTTTCTGATAATATGGATTTAAAAATGTATTTGTAGTATGTACATAAAATTTGCACTTCTAGGATATTAGTTTAGACAAATAAATATTATAAAAAAGGAAAATATGACTTCAATTCCTTATCTTACATTCGAATTTTAGCCATCAAAATTAAGAGTAATGAAATATGCAGAAACTTTTCAAGTTGCGTTCTATATCAAATGATTGAATAGAAATAACTTGCTAGTAAGGTGGAATTTGGCTAATTAGGAGCTGATGGGATCACAGTAAAATATCCATTTATCCAAAAATTTGAGTTAAAAAAAACTGGGCCTAAAAATAATTACAGCAAAAGAAATAATTTTTAAATTAACAGTGGTTGTAAAGATTTATTTTTTAATACTTATTAGTTTTAATAAATAGTGTATGTTAAAAAACAGGAACTAATTTTAATAAATAAAATAATGAAAAAATTGATTTATTTTAAAAATAATAATTTCAATAAACTGGTAGTGTTTTTTTAATAAACAAACAGTATGCAGTGCTTTGGTTACAACATTTGTATAATAAATTTTCAAAATAAATGGCACAATTCACATCTAATGTGTTTGAAGTCTTTTTTTTTTTTTTTTTTTTAAGTGAAATCCCTATTCTCGGATGTGGTATACATTGAATGAATGCAAAAAAAGTTTTAAATAATTTTATTAATATAATGCAAATACTAGAAAAAGAAGTAAAAACTGTTAATTCAAAGGGGAGCGGGTTGAATAACAGATTTTTTTTCAAATTTATTTGATAAGATTGGGATTAAATGTTTGTTGAATATCAGTTTAATTTGTTTGGAACAGACAGGACGCTTGTACAACATATAGAAAAAATCATGATATTAGAATGAAAATCACAGAGTTTTCCTTTCATATTATAAAAAAGTTAGTAGCAATTTTTCTGTTTATGGTAGAAAAAGGATGAATAGATTGCAAAAATTAAATAAATTTTGTAAAAGAAAGCACTTTCTTCATTATTTGAGAAGGAGGGGGAATTTTTACAAGACAAGATAATTCAGTTTCATAAAATTTTAACAAAATCAACTTCCACAATGACTTTTGTTAATTTACTAGCAGAGTACGTGAAGTTGCCAGTCTATTTTCTTATCAAAATCCTGTGTGAGACAGGAAATGGAACAATTTTATGAGCATAACATTGTATCATTATTATTTTATTGATCGGATATTACTCAAATTTTAATGAAATGAGTCATAAATTTAAAATGTAATTTCCTTTCATTTTCAAGTATTCCGTGTTTCATGTATTTCTTATATTGTTAGGCCCATTTGGGGGCATCGTTTATTTTATGTACCCTGGGTATAAAAATTGCATATTAATCGATACATTTGTTAAATGTCCCGCAATGACTTGCCTCTATCTAATTCAGAAGGAGTTGAGTTTAGGCTCATTTACCATTACATTATTTTTAGGTGTACAGTGAAAAAGATCCTTACAAAGTTCCATCAAAATTGCTTCAGCCATTCTGAAAAGCATCCTTACATGTAATTATTTTTCTAAGGTTTTCATTAAAGAAGATTTAATTTGGGCAGATTTTGAATTTGAATGGTTAAGACTACAAATCAAATTTCATATCGCTTGGTTCATTTATTGTATTTAAACCACCCCACCCTACCCAGATGGGAGCGAGTTGGAGTCTATTTATCCTACAGTATTTTTAGTTGGCCAATGAGGAACACCAAGTATAAAAAACGCCCTTCCATTCGAAAGTGGTACTTGAACAAATATACTTATATATATGCTGATATATAGATTTATACATTTATTTTTGGGAATGGGAAGATTACATTTGTTAATTTTCCACTTTAAGTTGAGTCATTCAAAGGGAATCGGTACTTTACAAGAGACAGTAAAATAACCTCTTATCTGAAAATTCTTTGTCCACTTGGTCAAGCAAGACTAATCATGTCCAAGGCATGGCTAGTCTTGCTTGATACACACTTCTCATCATAAGTCAAGGATTTATGATAAGGGGAAGTGTGATAACTTCTGTTGATCAAAGCAATGTGGTACACCTAAGTAGTACCTGAGGTCTGATTTAAGCTCCAATATATCCAGAGAGGGGGTGGCTTAGGTTACCTTCCTGGACTACTTCCAGAGGAAACTGGCCCATAATTGTGTTTTGCTTGCAGGGAAATTCCAACAGCTAGCCCATCTGAAGCTAGCAATTAGTTGCTAAAGTGCACGTAGGTCTATTAGTTTTTGAATAATACTGATTAAGATGATAGCCAATATATGACACATGACCTTCTTCCTCCGACTCGAATTCCACAGACCTGCCTTAATACACAAGTCACTGATGGGCAAATTCTGCATTGACATCTAAGAAGTATAATTTGAATTAGTTAAATTCGTTAGTGAAGTTATCTGTAATATATGGCATAAATAAATAACTGTAAAATTAAGGTTACAAATCGCATACTTGATGCCGAAACTGAAAAACTGTTGGTTTAAGAAAATCGTTCTTTGATGTATGTATTATGCCAGGTGTGGGAATTGAGGCCTTTTTGAGTTTCTTATGCGGCGTTACCAGTTATTTACAATTATCAATGAAATAATATATTTGTCTGTAATCTACACTATTAAAATTCGACTGTATGTATGTGACGCTATCTTCTCACGAGCTGCTGAATGGAGAAGCACGCCGAAAGTACCAAAAGATGGGAAATAATCCAAGGAATCCGTTTTGACCATTTAAATTCCGAAATTTTAATTAGTAAAAAAGATATTAATTAAAATCTAATTTACAACATTACTGTTCATTGTTGCATCGCAAGTCAAATCGTTTTCATTGTTTAAACAAATATTTCTGTTTCATTGTTGAAAGCAGCAACAATGCAATATGGATGACGTTGTGTGTAGGTTTTGGTAATTGTTACAAAGAAGCAGGGAAAATTAAAAATAGTTTTTTTACTAAAAATGTAGTTTTCCGTGAGGTTTTACTTTGTGAGTTCATGTATGCAGTGCATCTTGCTTCATGCGTATATAAACTGGAGGTGGGCATATGAAAAAATATGAATCCCGAGCAACGCAGATTTATCTCTTTCCCTCCGTACTAAAGTTAGACAAAAAAATAATTTCGGAATCGGAATTGAACAGAATAACGATTTATTTTATATTTTTTTGCGATTTTTAAAAAATAATGTCGATTTTGACGCGTTTACGCGGGCGGAATGTTTAAACCGCTCTTATCTCCTTATTTATTTAGGAGAGAATGTTGGGCATGTGTCACGTGACCTCACTTCTTCTCTCCGCAGGGAATGACGCATTATTCGAGATAGCCCGGGCCACGCAGCTAGTACAATAATAATTACAGAACAATAACCTTTAAGATTCTACTCGTTCGGCCTGTTGCCCAACTGCCGAAATTTAATGAGGCCTTTCAGTGCAAAAAGGCTCCCCACCTCTGTACTATTCTAATGATTCTTTTTCCACTTACCAATTTAAATTTCTTATGAACCGCGGTGGTCTTGTGTTCATGTCTGGACTTCGGGATCGGAATATCTTGGATTTGGGACTTGATTTTACAGAATGGGGACACATTTGCAAATAAAAAATAAACAACCAAATAAATTCGAATTATAGAGGATTTTAACATTAGGTTAATAAGAAATTCGAGGGAGCAGAGACAAAATGCGAATAAGTCTCAATTTAAAACGTTTAAATAAGTTCCACCATATTAAAAATTAACTAAATAAACATAATTGACAAATATTCATTATATTTGTAACTATTGATGGCAAAAAGAAAATGCAGTCAGCTCACTATTGATGGCAAAAAGAAAATGCAGTCAGCTCATTATAAGTTCTTTTTTCCACGTAGTACTATGTAGAGAATTCCGTAATTATTTTCCAATACTAACAAAACTGCCGCGAGCAGCTACAATTACCTAAACTAAAAATTTTTAACAAACAAAATTTCGTATAATCAACAACTAACTTTGAAAATTTCAAGTGTATCTCTGTTGAAATATATTTTCAGAAATTTTAAAATCACATTTCCAGCTTGTACGAAAAATTTGTTTTGTTGTATATAAAACAAATTTTTCTCAGAATCTCGGACTAAATTAACGAACTGTGGGAGTACATGTAAACCAAATTTTATTCAAGAATCCATGATGAAATTCTCCTTTGTGCTTGATGATTGTGAAATCTTTGTTATTAAATTGTTAAACACACACCAATAAATGTGACTCTAAAGTTGTTTGTTCTTTTAAAGTGTTTCATCTTATAAAATTCTATGAAACATCAAATTTTGATGTAAATATTTCATACAAACGCGTCAAAACTGGCGTATTTACAAATACTTTCGTAAAAGGCCCAGATATAAAAGTCTGATTGCGAAAGAATGAATATTCGACAGAAGGATGAATTTGTGAAATCCTAGTCTACACCTGTGCAAATATTTTTGCAGATCAATGATGGATTTAAAGATACCGTTCTGTTTGACGCAGTCAGTGACTAGCATAACACAAATACAATAGAATCTCTTTTAACCGGCCGCTACAGGAACTTGCCGATGTCGGATAAAAGGTTTTTCCAGATAATTGAATATGTTTCTGGAACTTCATGTTCATGTTGCAGCATGCGAAATACGTTGGTCATGATTTTCGATCTAGCGGTCGCAATAACTTTTTTTTCTTTGTAACTACGTGTTGTGACTATTTTAGCAGCCCAAGTATTCAGAAGACTGAATGGCCTTTTAAACACCTACTTACTAAGCTGCTTTTGCCGACCAGCTGGTCCGGCTGAAATATTTTTTGTGTTTAACCTCTAATCGCTTTCCCGACATTTTGTCGCTAATGACTTTTTCGATACAAATAGGATGTTGTGCACAGGATTAAATGACTTAGTGATGACTGAAGAGTGGCACAAACTTGCTCTAGCGACTGGGTTTTGAATTGAATAACTTTCCTTGAGCACCGACGGTTTAAAAATTTATTATTATGCAAATGGTAAACTTAATGTTAATTGAAAATATTACTTGCATGATTGTGTTATCACCGTAAAAACAGCTAATTTGGAAAAAAATCATGAAAATAAAATAAGGTTCCTCGTGTAAGCACTCACAATAAGTTATATATTATAGATATATTGTTATTATATTATAGATTATTGGTTTTATAGAAATTGTAAGGCAATAAATTCCGTAAAAAGTTACCGAAAACAAGAATTTCAGACGCTTACACAACATAAATGCCATCTAAATTCTGTTCTGTCATCTGGGAAAATGATCCATGAATACTTTTGTATTGTGATCTTTGTTCAATTTCTCTTATCCGAAGTAATGGTCAAAAAAAATTCCGTCTTGAAATTTTGATGAATGTTCGCACTTGAGATCTCCCTGAGTCCTTTAAGCCCATCTTTGGACTTATGTCTGTCTAGAAACAAGATAATTAGCAAATGCAATTAGCTGGGCATTATGTCCAGGTCTTTACACCAAAATTGTAGATTTTTATCAAATTTTCGACGAAATCAATCTACGAGGAATCTGTCTGTCTGTACATACGTGTGCATATGAAAACGATAACAGAAAACGCAATGAGTTAGATCGACGGTTCCCAAACTTTTTTCACTCGCGTACCTCTTGATTAATCTTTTTGTTTTCGAGAACCTCCTTCTGTTATATTCCCCCAATCCCCCTCCCAGCACAATTATTTTTTATTATTAACGCCAAGGGCTTAGGTCTGTATAAGAGTCAAACGACTCTAATGATCATAATAAAATTTGTAGGGCTGATTTTTGATTTACATTTTATTCGATTTTTTAAAATTGAATTAATTCAACGTCAACACGAATGAAAACAGCTCTGAAATAATTTCGCATTAACTTATGATGAGAGTCAACAATGACTCAACTAGTAGATATTAATCCTTTTCTTCCTTTTTCTTATTTCCTGAATAGAGGCTTCCGAACTCGTACAATTTTCACTTTCATTTTTCATACGAACTTGGGAAAACGAAATTCTAGAATATTTTTGTTTTGTTTTCCGCCATTACCAAGATCGCTTTCACGTACCCCTAACTGGTCCCCCACGTGCCCAAGGGGTACGCGTTCCATAGGTTGGGAACCTCTGAGTTAGACGGTTGAAATTTGGTGTATAATTTTATCACCAAATCTGTAAATCTGTATGAAATTTTTGACCAAATCTTCCGAAGGGTTGGCTCTCTCTCGGTCTGTCTATTCACGTGTATATGAATGCTACTCAGAGATTAAAAAAGTTTTATGAATAAAATTTCGTATGTGGTCTTGACATCAAAATCGTAGACCTGTATCCAATTTTGGATCCATTTGGTCAGAGGGAGGAGATCCAAACTGCATACTTGATTTTTTCTCTCTATATTACGAAGCCTAAACGAATCTCGTCAATATTGTATAAGTATATGAGAAAGTCGAGGGGAGAACAATCCTGCTGGTTGAAAACTGTAATCCACAGCTTATACCACTGATTGCTTAAAATCGTTGGAATAAAATATTGGAAACCTCGCTTTATGGGTTGATACGTGATTCTTCAGATACACCTGCTGTAAGGTTCACAAATTTAGATATGTCAATTTGCAAGATTCTTCCGAAATCACAGCCTTTGAGGATTTAGCTCTACTAGTGGTGACTCACGGTTAAAACTTTTCGGCGGGCAGTAAATCTTTATGTACCCGGAAATATCACTGTATTATAATCGGGAAGTAAACAGAAAGTCACATCTTGTGCTTTCAGACTTAGAGAATATGAGCTCCGTTCTTAATGAAATGCATTTATAGGGATCCTTCTTTATTATGAGATGAAAGCAGTGATTAGGTTGAAAAAGTAGGGGGACAAAGAATTTACAGGCATTTAAAAGTACCCGAAGTATAGGGGTAGACAACAAAATTTAAAAAATTAGCTAACTTTTCCGGATACAATTGCTTTTTAATAATTCTTAGTTTTAGGCAGATAAAAAGAAATAAAAAGTTAATTTTTAAAGCCGAAAAGAAGGGTGAGGCGACTGCCCCTTCGCCTCCCCCCGTGGCGTCGCCACTGGATAAAAGAACAACTTTTTTACTTGAGAGTTTATTTTAATTTATTTCTTGATTGATTTTCCCCCCAAAACAGCAATGAGCAATATTCAAGTCACTAAAATACATCTATATAGAAATAAATGAAATTGAAAAAAATAGAAAGATTTTACAATATCCGATTTATACATAATGTATCTTCTTCAGCCTTCAATTTTTTAGAGCAGGTTTTGGAATAACAGCAAGTGTCTCTTCAAGTGGTCTGATATATCTCTCTCTGCATATCTCTGAAGTGGTCTGATATATGAACACGCAACATAAAATAACGTAGTTTATGTTCAAGAAATTCTTGGTCACATAGTTTGGCACTCGAGGACTCAAGCTATTCGTAAATCCCTCGTTTAAAGGGGAAGAGAGTCCATAAATCTTGACCCCGAATCACCTGAAACTGCTCAGTGCGTTTAGAGGGCATTTTTATGTCTTTTAACCTCTCATCTCGCCCCCAAATCCCGCCATGCCGGTTCATTCTGATGCGGGGAGGATGCCTCTGTGCAGAGAAGCGGTGTATATTTGGAGTACAGTAGAATCTCGGGAATCCGAACTAATTGGGGCTGACCTCTTCGGATTCCGGGAAATTCGGATTATCCGAAAAAGTAGCAAAATGCTCTTGATATACGAAATGCAGTAAAGTATTGACTTTGGGTACTCTGTGAAAGAGTACGGAAAGAGGTAGCTGCGATTCGCATTGTCAAGCAGGTTTAGTTCCTTCAATGACGTAGCGATCGGGGGAAAGGGGGGTATAGATGCCCCGGGCGCCAGTTTTAGGGGGCGCCATGGAGTCAAAACATTACTGAGCTTATGCCATTTTTAAAGATAAATATGGTAAAGGGGCGTAAAAATAATACCATACCCCCGGCGCCATTTACGATTCTTAAGCTACTTATGACGACTGGGATAAAAAAAAATCATATAATTTTCCTGGAGCCACTTACTCTCGCTACGTTACTGGCCATGGCGACAAAATGTTAAATGTCACGGTGTTGCATATCTGCAACAAACCCAAAGGGCGCTGTCTTTTCCGCAGTAAACTCTACAAGTCGATTTCAATGGTTGTTGCATTACTGCCACATTGTAGTTAACACAATATGCTCAGATATTCCCCAACAGATGGTGATACTGAGGTGGTTTTTAAAAACAAAGTTTCAGTTGACACTTAAACATTTTCACGAGGTTGCTCCTGAAACTTCTGGAGAATTTAGTGAAGTTGAAAAGACTGGGCACGTCCATTTATGAGAAATGTGGTGAAGGTCTTTGCTAAAACAAAACTATCAAAAGTTTCAAACTCTGAAATTTTGAATTTTTGATGCCATTTTGCATTATGTTACAAAAATGAAAAAAAAAAAACCTTTTTTGTCAATAAATTTTTGTTTTAACGTGATAAATTTTTTAAATTGTTTTTTCCATACTTACAATGATCTATTCTAATGTCTGAGTCATTTTTTTCCACATCGGAGACATAAAGGGTTTGCGTTTATGTCACTTCTTAAAGACAAATACGATGAGAGGGCGAAAAAATACCATATCCGGGCGCCCTTTACACAAACTAAGTGAATGATGATGACGAGGTGGTTGGGGGCGAAAAAATCATATTATGAACCCGGTCACCACTTACCCTTGCCGCTGAGTTCCTTATGTCAAAAGAATTATTTCCACTAATTAAGGTGGTGTAATCTTTCTTAAATACCAATTCAAATGTTTCTTTTAGGTTATGAATAAATATGAGCTTTGATTCTGATTCCTAATTGTTATTTTCCCTCATTTTTTAATTTAAAAAATTTTCAGAAAATTTATAAAAAGATTTTCGGATTATCCGAAATTTTGGATTCTTGGGGGTTCGGATTCCCGAGGCTCTACTGCATATACTTCTGGTTGAATGTACATAGTCGTGAATGTTTTACTAAATATTTAGAAGTTATCTTTATTATTATCGGTGTTATAAGCACATCTGCTCAATTTGGGAGAGCAAAAATATTTACATTGAGGAAATTTATGTCGCTAATCAGATTATATTAAACCGAGAAAAGCTGGTTCATAGTTCTTTTGATTTGATTGGTCATTTCGTGTTCCCTTCCAAGGCAGTGGCGTAACGAGGATACGGGCGTCCGGATCATGATATAATTTTTTTCGCCCCCCTCCTTGTCATCCTTAATGGCTTTGCTTGTGTAAACAACAATCGGGCATGTTATTTCTTCTCCCCGTCATGGTATTTGAATTGAAAAAGTGACATAAACGCGTTAATATTTTGTCACAACGGCCAGTGGCGTAACGAAGATAAACGGGACTCGGGGAACAATGTATATATTAACCTAGTCGTCATAGCTTAGCAAGCGTAAATTGCACCCTGAATAAGGTATTATTTTTGTCCTCATCAAATTTCACTTTCAAAAATGGCACAAACGGCAGTAATGTTTTGACTCCATGTCGTCCCCTTAAACTGGCGCCCGGGCATCTATACTCAAGGCCGTCTTAACAAATTTGAGCGCCCTGGGCTAGAATTATTTGACGCCCCATCAGAACCGTTACTAGGAATTTGAGAAACTATGGACCAAAGAAAATACCTACCTAAAATTAAAAAAAAAACAATGAAGATGCAAAAAGAAGAAGAAAAAGCCACCTGTTCGCTGATTAATGCTTTATTATTTTGGAAGTAGGGGCCTTTTCGTATTTAAAATTACAATTAAACAAACTTTTTGTTTCAAAATTAAAATAAATTCAGTACAACAAATTTATAGGCGCCTTTGGATCAATGGCGCCCCTTGGCTACAGCCCAATGGATAAAACAGCCCTGTCTATACCCCCTTGCCCCGGGTTGCTACACCATTTCCCCAGGGTCCTTAGGCAAAGCAACTTTCCCCCACCCCATTTCTCTTCCAAACTTCCAAAACCAGATTTTTTGTGTCCATTTTTATTTAATATCTATACAAGCAGTTTATAAGTAACAAATATTACGACGGACTGAAATAACAAAGCATTTATCTGAGGGTCACTTTCAAGATAGTTGGTTTCAGTGTCTCGTATCTTCAGTCCAGTATATAAAAAAATTAAAATATAAATTTTAAAAGTGATTTGAAATAAAATGGTAAAAAATATCACAAAACCGTTTTAACGAATCCTAAATACTCAAATGTAAAGTTTGCAAGGACTGTTGACATGTGAGTCAATCTGCCATAAGCGAGGGGAAAAAATAAAGCACCACACTGACTGCAAGTGAAAGCGAACTTCAAAACATGAAAAAAACTCTAAAGAGTAAAAGAATAATATTCTGTAATTTAAACGTTACTTGATCATAATTTAGATATGTTCGAATATATGATAATTGTAAATGAAACGAAAGCACAAAATATTATATCAAGTGTAGAATATAAATACCATATTGAAGCCTCAAGGCCCCGCTATTTTACCTATTTGATGAAAATAAGACATGGTCTTTTAAAGGTTTTGGCTCCAAAAAACGCATTAGGGTTTGTTTTAAGTTCAGTTCAGTCTGATTCGATTGAACGTTCCGCACGAGCGCTACTTTTCGTAGGTTGTAATATCAAAGCGTAGTTAGATAGCCAGAATGACATTTCTCCCTACATCTCCACCACACAACTGCAATACGTTTTGATTCCGATGATTTACTGGTACAACTTTTGTACCAGTAAATGATTATGATTTCATTCCGGTCTTTGTACTAATCAGTCTCTGCTTTAATCATTTGTCGTGTTACTACCTTTCTCTATTCAGTTACTCCATATGTGATGGGTAGATTGATTACTTTTAAGAGTAAACGAGAATAGTAATTCCATGGGACATCGGAGGAGACTACAAATCTTATCTTCCAATTATTTGAAAAGGATGTAAATAATTGTTCTATTTCTTTCTGGACATTTTCATCATATGAAGATGTTACAGTTTTTCTTCAGCCCATAAAATTAAAAGAAAAAACCCTGTTTGTAGATTTTTATAGAAAGTCTAGATCCTAGAGTGTTGGCTTAGGTATAAAGACTGATATCTAAATCTAGTTCAAAATTGGGAAGTCTTTCTACAAAAGTCTTTTTGTTGCTTTGTTTTATTAGTACAGTACAGTATTAATGACCTACCTTAAACATATAAATCGTAATTTCGAACCACGGTCATGAACCGAATATTTCTCCTTGTGTTTGGTCGTTACAGATTTAACGTTTACCAGACCCGCGTTGACGATGGACCTTAGTTAGAATCGAGTTTCGAACCCATGACTTTCCAGTCCCTCTGCCGACATTCGGCTATCAGGTAATAGCGGTCTTATTCTTAGTTTTTTTTTTTAAAGACAACAAAGCTAACAATTTACAGCTTGTGATTAAATATTGTAAACAAATGAAAAAAAAACCCCCGACAAATTGAGCTTTTGGTTTAAAGGAAGGATTATCCATATTTAGTTTGTAAAAGAACTGTAAAATTAATTATTTGAGATTTTGTGTTCTGGATTATCAATTACTTCGTGAAAACGTTAGATTCCAAATGAGATGTACAAAACAACTTAAAGTTTACTGTACTTCTTTTGTTTGATGCTGAGACGAAAGTATCCCATTGGATAAACTTTCAGAATAAAAGCGAGTTTCTCCTTTCCCTCCCTTACAGTCGGTAAGCCGAAGGGTTTTTTGGAGCATAGCCGGACAGCTACGGGTCACTGCTTCACACTTCGGCCGGCAGGTGGCAGCACGAAAGTGCTCACGAGCGGGACCATCGCAAACTTCTGAGAATCTTCTTCAGACACTGTTCAGAGAAGCTTCGAATCGGATACAATGGATATCAAAGAAGATTTACACGATCCCAAGGTATGAATTTATTTAGTTTTAATTAATTTATTTACGAAATTTGTTGTTGTAATATTGTTTTTATCGTTGTTTAATATTTTGGCTATAAATTTGATTTATTTTGTATTATTTTCAACAGTTAGGAAAACTTAAGTGCAAGTGATTATTTGGAACAAAAAGTACTCTTTCTTCTCATAATAATTTTCATACAAAATTAATTAATTGGATCAAATTCTTTTGCTTTTAATATTAGATTAAACTTTTGTTTTAATTCTTTTCTAATATGTATAAAGTGAAAAAAACCCCATTAAGGGCAGCATTTTTCTATGTAATAATTGCTTTAAAATGTACATAAACAGTTTCCACGCATTCTGCAAACTTTGTAAATTTTTTTAAAAAGCCTGAAGTAACTCCAGCTTTATAAAATAATTAAAATATATCACTTAAAAGTCAAAAATACATGGAATATGCATTTGTTACATAAAGAGTTTACGCACAATTTCATATACTTCATTAACTCATTACGAATTGATAACAACAGATATAACCGATCAGATATTAGTATCTAAAAATAGAAACATCAGGAAAATATTGTTTTAGTTTTAAAATTGGTTTCTTCGAAAATCATCAATAAGTAAAATTTTTAAGGGAATGTAAAAATGAAAGACCACTTCCCTCTTTTTTTTTATGGGAAATGATAGGAGAAACTACATTTCTGTACATTTTGCAATTTAAATAATCATTCAAGCATTTAAATAATAAAAATAAAAAATATTATATTCTAAAGAGCTACTTTATAAACAAATATATTTTCTTCATGTATGTACTGGTTCACTTCATCGGAAGTTCTGTTAATTCATTTTAAATGATTTCGCTCTATTTTAGCAACAACAAAACTTATAACGTTCTTTTTGACAAGCAAGAAATTCGTTTCAGAGAAGATTCAAACAATTTTCTTCCTTTTGCTACTTATAAATAAAATAACACCTCCAGCGGTTTATTAATCTATTGCTTAATTTCAATGGAGATCTTCCAAATAATTGTTAAATGTTTTAAGATCCCTATTGGATCTTGTTAAATATGGCAAATCGACGAAAATTCTGTTTGTCCAAATTGGATGACAAACTTTCGAGCGAGGATTGAGAAATCACATTTAAGTGTCAAAGATAAAACTTAAATCATGCTGAGCAATAGTATTTTCCATCAATAATAATTAAATCAATTTTACTGTAGGCATTGTTTACGAAAACAAATTTACAGGTGACAAATCTATGCTTTGCTTCTTTCACAATCACTGCGGAGTATTTTCAAAAACTTCAAAAAGATTCTCCAATAATTGTGAAAGATAGATAACAAAGATAAAATACAAAACTGTATTTGCCATCAACTTATGATCTTTAAAAAAATCAGCTTTTAAGAGCTAATTGAGTTTTATACTTTGCATTTATTTCTTCAATTCATTTATTATTGCAAACGATAGTGACTTTTGACTTCGATAGCGTATACAGGGCCGGATTATCAAACAGGCCAAATAGGAGGTTTCTTAGGCGCCCCTCAACTCTGGAGGGCCTCAAGGGTAATCTCTTTTCAGGGTAATCTAAATTTGTGCTTTCATTTGATTTACAAGAGCCATGTACTCGAACTTATTCAAATTAAAAGCAAGCAGTAGTTTTAAATTTTAGACATTGTTCATTTTTTTCGTATTTTGAAATTCGCTTACATGTCGGTGAGATCCAATTTTTTTTCCAGTTAGCTGAGTGACTCACAAGTCAACAGCTCTGTATTAGTCGCGAACTTTGTATTAGAGTATTTAGATTGTGTTAAAATATTTATTTTATTTTTATTGTTTTGTTTTAAATTACTTTTAATTAAAATTTTTTTCGATATGGAAATCAACTCTCTTGATGGTGACCCACAGTTAAAAGTTTTGTTATTTCAGTTTATCATAATATTTGTTACTATTTTTGAATTTGCACTTCTATATAAATAGATTATTTTGGTTATTTTAATTTCTCTAGATAAAATGGATATCTTTAATGCAATAGAAATTTAAAAATGCTTTGCATTTAAGGTGTAATAATGTAAAGCAAAAATAAGTACAGGATGACCATAAAATAACGTAAGGTATTTGAAGCTCGATTATAAAAAATGTAACCAAATTTGTCAACATACTATTCCATCCGTATTATTTCAATTCATATAAAATAAATTCCGAATTTTCCGTACAGACTACAATAGACTACGCATTTGGTACATTTAGTTAGTCAAAAGAATTACAGAAATCACAATTTCCACTACAAATTTTATTTTGGCATCGTTGATAGATGTGATTCAATGAGTTGGTCTCTCACTTGTTCCAAGAATGCATTCTTTATATTGCATGTTTGGTCGCAGAACACAGCAGTTCAACTTTGATTTGTTTGATTTGCTGTGTTATGCTCTTCTTCAAGGTGGCTAGAATGTCAACAGTCCCCTTGTAAACCACACTCTTCAGCTGAACTCACACCAGAAATCACAGGGAGTTAGATTCGGGGAAGGCTGTGAGAACCTGCAAGGAACCTCCATCTGGAAAATATTGCCCTAGAACTTGCAGGATGCATAACTGCACTCACATTTTAAATAATCGCAGCTCTAATTGCAATTACCCACAAAAATTTCACTATTATAAGTAGTGTAAACTCATTGAACCACATATATCAGCGATGCGAAGATAAAATTTGCAGTGGAAATTGTGAATTCTACATATTTTTCTGATAATTAACTTGAACTTTTTCCGATAACTAACTTGCGTGTATAGCTGCATTTGGTGGCAAAAATTGGAAATAAATGTATTTTTTCGTATAAATCGAAACTTCACATTCAGGATATTATGTATATCAAATTTGGTTATATTTGGCAGAACAAATTTCTTACAATCGAGCTCCAAACACCTCACGTTATTTTATGACCATCCTGTAGTTGTGACCTTCATCAAAAACTTTTAAAATTTCGAAAGAGAATTAAATTCATCGAGAAATTCGAAGAGAATTAACTCAATGAGTTAGATGTTGCATCTAGTTATTATTCATGATATTTTCAGTTTTATTGAGACTTGACGTTAGGTAACGTTTGAATATATAAATTTTCTCGAATTTTTCCTCGTTTGCGCAAATATAAGAAAACGCTTCTTAGATCTAATTTACGCATCTCTGTAACTGAAATTTTAATTTTTTTCGTTTAAAAGAGTACGCTAGATTTTCTATAAGGATTATGCTAATGCCTTTCTCTGATTATAAAATTGTAATATTATTTTTATTTAAAAATATTTTAAATCAGGGTGTGAATAATTTATTAGTGATTTTAAATAAATTTGTCCATGAATTAACTCTCCATTAATCGCAATATCTAATAGATACGAACGCAGATTGCATCTATTAGCTGTTTTTAACGCAGAACAATTTGAATTATTCTTACAGAATACTCATTCATATTCTCATTAGAACTAAGCATTATAGTTATAAAGGAAATTATCGAAACCAGATGAAAATATAGAATAGATTGCATATTCATATGACACATTGCGGCCGTTTAAGGATGACAACAATTGCGACCAACAGAGGGTTAAACAAGCGCAATTTTTAGGACCTTAACGTTTTGTAAAGGACTGGAGGGAAGGAAATGTTAATTGGAAATGTTTTGAACTTCAATTAGTCTTCCATAACTGGCTTCCATAATTATTTTAATGAACATTTATTTCATAAAGTAATAATATTGTAAAAATGGCGTATAAATTTATAGAAATGAAGAACATTATAAAATTCATAAGCTATACGAAAGTAAACGATATCTAGAAATGAGAAATAATGATAAAACATCGTATCGAAACAATTTAGACATTTAAAGATATTCATGACAGGAAAACATTCTACCGCAGGTTTTCGGCTTAAAATTTAGTTACTTATTACGTTAAAACATTCAAGTATGATAATTGAAAAATACCATCAAGTCAACTGAAAAATCTATAGGAAAGTCAGAGTTCGAGAGTTCAGAAATTGAAAATTTGCTGAAAAAGATGCTTTTTATTTCACTGTTTTAAAATAAAAAAATTCCTTGAAAGAAGTTATTATTTAATTTCAGGTAGTTAAAAAATGTAAAATTATGGTTTGGTGGTTTGGTGTTTGCAATTTTTTTGGCGCATAAACTAGCCATACTGCACCGAACGCATGATAACAGATAAAGCTGCTTACGTAAGAAATATAAAACTGTCAAAATGGACTTGGAGACAAACTTGATTGAGATATTAAAATACAGTAAAACCCCGGTTAATCGAAACCCGGGTTATCCGAAATGCCTCTCAAATCGGAAATCCAAAAAACACGTACTGTACTGCACGGAAATAATTGCAAATGCGAGAATTTTTTGCAGCGTTGTCCTCAATTTTCTTCTTTTAAGCCTCCCCAAGAAGGCCAGCGATTCATTTTAGGAAGCTAAAATTAAAATTAAAGGGCATTAAGCAATATTAATTACGAGATTGTTTACCTGTGCCCGTCAGGCGCATTGCGCCCGAACTCGCCTTTGCGAATATTGTGCCTGGTGGAGGAGTTTACACTCAAAACATTTCAGAATTACATGCTGTAATTAGATACAAATAGCAATAGATGTTCATGATTTAACCGAAAAATTCTCCGTCCGAAACGTCTTCCCTCCGTTTAGTTCGGTTCACCGGTGTTGTACTGTACTTAAAATTCTAAAATTCATTGGAAGGGGCAAACCTAAAAAAAATCGTATGAAAGGGCGCGCGATTAAATCTGATATGCAAATTTGTGTCCTAAATAATAAGAGTCTTGAGAACCACTGTTAGATGCTAAGTCTTTTGAAGCCATAGGTCGTGATCAAAAGTGGTGTCGCTTTGAAAAATACTACAATTGCAGAAACTCTAAAAGGGCCTTCTTCTTTCAGATTCTTCAACATTTGTTTGCAAAAACAGTCAAGAAATGTATTTTTATTTAAAAGATTTCTATACATTTCGCGAAATATTGTTTTATTAGAGTTGAGTTTCATATTAAATTCTAAGAGGCCACAGTGAAGTTGTATCAGAGACTCGGTTTTAGGACCAGAAGGTTACAGGTTCGAAATCCGATTCCACCAAATATGTGACTTGGGCGATGAATGGTGCCATCTTTGTCAAATGGTTTACCAGTGGCGTGGTCTGTGATGGCCAAGGCATTGCCCGTCCTCGTTGTCTGACCAAGATTCAGATTCCGCACCGAAATCGTAGTTTCTTGCAGCGTCATCTGATAAAGCAAAACCCCATGTCAGTTATCATTAAGGGGTGCTTCATTTTCTTATTTATTTTCTAACGTTAGGGCCATTAAATATTTTTTCTCTCAAACCAACTGGAGTGCTCTCCTCCACACTTTCTTGTATAGTTTCATAATATGGTACGTTTTGTGTTCAGCTACGTAATATAGAGAAAAGAACGGAGTATGCATTTTAAACCTCTTTATTTTGACTGGTTCGCTCCAAAATTTGATAAAGAACTACAATTTTGGTGTTCAGACTGCAAACCAAATTTTTCTATCTAACTGGTTGTGTTTTTGAGCTATTGCGATCATATACGCACGAAAAAACAGACCGACGGACTGTCAGTCCTTTGACATATTTAGTCCAAAATTTGATACACATCTTCAATTCTGGTGATAAAACTATACTAAATTTCATCCAACTAGCTCTTTCTGTTTTTGAGATAATATGTTCGCGTGAAGGTGGACGAAAAGGCAGAGAGATTTCTCGCAAACGGATTTCTTCAAAAATTTGATATAAATCTACAATTTTTATGTAAAGATTATGTACCATTTTTTTTCGTCTAGCTCTCTCCGTTTTTGAGTTATTGAACACACAGATAGACAGAATTCCACAAATGATTCTTTCGCACTCGGAGAAGTGAAGATTCATTAAAATTTCGAGCTCGAATTTTTTGTCAACAGCAATACTTTCTTTTCGTATACGAAAAGGTAAAAAGTGGGTAAAATTTACAAAGTTATACTATAGATTAATAACTAAAATTGAATATACACGATTTGGCACTTTTTTATTAACCCTTAATAGCCGGATTTTTTAAAAATCGATTTTAAAATGTTTTTTTTTGCCTTTCATTTTTTTTTGAATAAAACATGGGAAAAATACTTTCAAAAATCCTATTTCGTTTTAAGTACGGTTTATGGCTAAAAAACAGTTTGTTATCAACTGACAACACTTCCTTGGGCAAAATTTCCTTGATTAATTCTATAATGTCAAACATAGATGAATTTTAATAAATAATAATACGGATAAGGAATTTCCTTCAACATTGTAGAATAAAATATGGTATTCTCAAGCGTGGAATCAAAGCTAAAAAGATACAGCCTACAGCTTCAAGTGAAAAGCATCAATTTATTTTTATTTTTTATCAGCTCTCAGGCTGCTATCTATATGTTGTAAAATTATTTAATAAAAATTTCAGTATGTATCTTATTGGCAATAAGAGGTATTAGAGTTTCGTCTTATTCTCAAGATTTTAGAAGACAAAATTGGGTATGTTGCTTAAAGGCAACACTGGGTCTTTAAGGGTTAAGGAAACAGTGATGCTCTGTTCTGAACACATTTCAGATCTCAAATTCATTGGGCATTTAAGGATTAATATGTACCTTTATAAAAAAAAGCGGGTTATCAATAGTTTGTCTTTACAATCGAATGTTGACAAAGCAATCCGTTTTCGTCACTCCAGTTTCTTTCTTTCTTTCCGTGTTAATAGCCCATATAAACTGAGAGCTCGCCACTGAAGCGATTGGCATTTTACAAGGAAACGTTTACAAACCTTCAGCCGTTTTGTTTGGGGAACGTGTCCGAGTGACAGATATATGTTCTCATTAAAGCTCCACGCTAAAAGGTATTTAAAAAGTCAAAACTCTTAAACGTTTCTGTCCCCCCTAGCTGTTTATTGAGTGTGGATACGAAATTGATGCTGTCAACTCGGAACTTCTTTTCTTCGTTTGACGACTGCAGGTGTTGAGACTCAACGATTTGTGGCGTTGAATAATGGAAATGTTATGCAAAAATATGTTGGGAAATGGGCAGCTGCCGTAAAAACTTGCACTATTCAAATGTGATTTTAATGTTAGTGACACAGCTAATTTAAAATGAATTTTCGTTTCGGAAGTAAATTAAGTGTTAAAAAAAGTGAGTCATGAATTTACAAAAAATGAAAAAAAGGCAGGTAATGATTAAGTGATTTAGAATTTATTTGATGGTCAGCGTGTGACGCAAAAATTGTCACGGAACGGGACGTTTAGCCAACAAACCGAAGCGTTTGAACATCTGACAATATGTTGCAAAATCAATCTTAGACTAAAATGATTAGACATCTCTGATTAGTCGGGATAGTCCCGAATTTCCACTGTTCGTCCCAGATTGAAAAGTTTCCAAGATTTATCTCGATTTTAAATTGAATGTGCCAGATTTTGAAAAAAGGATTAATGAGATTTAAATTTTGAAAAATTTAAGATAATTAATTTAAAATAAAGTTAAAGTAAAAAAGGAATTCTTTCCGGCATCTGCTATAGATATAAAGTTTCCAGATGTCTTAGATTAGCCAGGATAATCCCTATCAACGGCTCTTTGTCGTTTTAAGGAAAATAATCCAGAACTGAAAAAGCGTCCGGTATTTCTATTAAATGTCCTGGATTGCTGTTTTATACTTATCAGTAAATGTTTCATATAATATTTAATTTTTTTTAAGTTAGCTTCTGGAGAATTAACTTAAGTGACTTTTAGATAGTCTAAACCAGCGGTTCCCAAACTGTTTTCACTCGCGTACCCCTTGATTAATCCTTTTATTTTTGAGTAACCCCTACCTTTATATCCCGCTAACCTCTCCCCCCCCCCAGCACAAAAAAGTTTTTATTAATAACGCCAAAGGCTTAGGTTATCTTAAGGGTCAAACTACTTTAATGAACAATAAAATTTGTAGGATTGATTTTACATTTTATTCTATTATTAAAAATAGTATTAGTTCAGCGTCAAAGCGAACGAAAACAGCATTGGACTATGATGACTTCGCATTAACCTATGATGAGAGCTAACAATTACTAGATATTAATCTTTTTCTTATTTCGTGAATAGGCTTTCGGACGCATACAATTTTCACTTTCATTTTTCATACGAACTTGAGAAAACGAAATTCTAGAATATTCTTATGTTTTGTGTTTTCCGCCATTACCAACCAAGTGGGAACCTCTGGTCTAAACGATTTTTCAATGAATATAACATTATTATTTCAATGGAGGTAATTCATATGACGCCACAATTACAACGACAAATGTAACTAACTGTGCATGTCATCTACTAGCAAATAATAGATATACTAAACAAAAATTAAAAAAGAAAGAAAAGTTTAGATAAGAAACAGCAGATTTAAACATAAACGATGACAATACATCTTTTAGCGTACTAACGCAACAGCCTCAAGTGATATATGCGCCTTTATATATAATACTAAGAATTTTTATTAATGTTTGATTAATTAATTTAATCAATTTTTAAATAATATTTTCATTAAAATTTAGTCAATTTATAATTGTTATCTACTAGCAGGCTGTCTTGCACTTACCCTCCTACAAGATTAAGAACCGACTCAAAAATAAATTGGTACCGCGCATTTGACGCGTATCACATGAGCATAAAGTAACCGCATGTTACAGAATACGGTCTGTTTAAAACTAATATTCAACTTTTTCCCCTTTAGTTGGTGCCGTAGCAAATCGTCGCTGTTATACGAAAATATCGTATGTCAGAAACCACACATAGCAAAATATACGAAATTTTGATACAACATCTGGAACCACAAGCGACATATGGCAGTTTGTGACAACATACAGCAATCATATATCACGTACAACAATTTGAGAGCAGATGTATCTAACCTGTACAAGTGTTTGTCACTAATAAAATGATTTGGCGAATTTGACATACGACATCTTGATATAACAGTGGCAAAATGCTACCTAAAGTTAAGTAGTGTAATGTATCAGAATATCAGCTGTTCTAGTTCCTTGTATCTTATTGGCTGTAAGAACAGTCTGACTGTGTTTCATTGGATAGTAAGAATGTGTTCTGACATTTCTTTTGTCATCCCAGAATTCCATTTCTGACGAATGCAATAAGAACATTCTTACAAGAACATTCTATTTGAACAACGATCCAGTGATTATCGTCTCATTGTATTGTCTTGTTTAGTGTTGGTGTGTTGAATGTAAATAAATAAATATCTTTATAATCTTACCATTAACTATTACATTTCAGCACACTAAAGGTCTTTCAAGACCGGAAAAAGAGAAATTCTAAAAATATCACAAAAAAGACTCAATAAAGAAATGTAGGTCTTTTTCCTGATTTATTGATTTATGTAGTTAGATTTAGAAATTTTTGTTGTAATGTAAAAAGGTTATTATTTTCATTATATTCTTTTATTCAGGCATGAAAAAACTCCTGAAAATGAATATAAATATTTACTACATAGGGAAATGAAAATTTAGCTGAACAATGCTGCATTTAACTTCTTTAAGCTGCTTATAATGATATCGAATTTTACTGTAAATGATAGGCAACAGTTGGAAATGAACTGCGATTTTGCTCAAATGAATTAATTTATTTTCATAAAATTTAATTAATTTAACTTTTTATAATTATTTATATAGATGAGCATTTATCATTGTACTTGACTTACTGTGAATTCTTAGCGAAAAGTTGGAAAACTAGTTGGAATATATTTTAACGATCACTGTAATTTTATGTAAGTCAGTAGATTAAGAATTCTTTTTATTTTCAAACGCTGATAAATTTTAGATATGAAAATTGAAATCCAAAATCTAATTAAAGAAGTTTTCGTGTGGATATAGATTTGAAGAAGAAATAATGCTATTATTTTCTGAAATTTCTTCCTGCTTCAGTAGAATCATTGAAAAACATCAAAAAAGTAATCGAAATTAATGAAACAGCATTTGTTCAGAATTACTGAAACACGAGCATTTTGTAATTCTGTAGAATAACAGAATCTTTTCAATGGATGGAAGAGGAAACTTTTAAATAGAAAAGTCAGAATAAAAAAAATTAATGGAGCAATTTTATTATATGAGCGATGAAAGAAAATCGAAATTAATTCAAACTTGAACTGTAGCCAATTACATCTTCGATTCGATTTATTTGAATTTGTACTGCTGACTGATGAATTTTCAACTTTCATCTTATATTTTAATGCGTAACATAAAATTAAAAACCGATTTGTACTGCATTTTCTGCTGTTTTCTTGATATAAAAATAAATTATTCCGCTTAAAAACAACCTCACCTTGCATATTACTATTTTCATTTAGTTTCCGAAATTAAACTCTTTTATTGCGTTTTCTTTCAAGATTACGAATGTGACCGCTTTATTTGAATTCTGCATAAAAATATAGCATGCCAAACAAATATGGTAGCGAAATAACGGTGGTAAAATAATTTTTTAATTAATTTTTATAAAAATGAAAATAAATTATTTCGCTTAGCTACAACCTCACCTTGCGTATTATTATTTTTATTTTGTTACCAAAATTAAAGCCCTTCTATTGTATTTTTTTTGCAAGAATACGTATATGACCTCTTTATTCGAATTCTGCATACAAATATGGGATACCAAGCAAATATGGTAGCGGTGGTAATTTTGGATCTAGTGAGCTATTTTAGAACTCGAGAAATGAGAATACAGATACCAGGAAACAACACATCAACCACCAAGCGGCTGACCTACACGATTTTACAATCACAACAGCGTGAATTCCGGAAAAGGGAAGTGTCCTTAACGTCTTAGATTGCGGGTCAAATAAGGACAAGTGCTCAAAACATGCCTTGTCTTTGTTCAGTCATGGCAAATTGGACTCTTCTGGCAAAGATAGTGCGCCATTCAAAGAGTACGGGGTAGTTCTTCAGGTAAGAGAACGTTGGCAGTTGCGTAGGGTCAATTGTTGTCTCTGGATTTACGAGCGAAACATAATGAGTTTAAACTGAAGGAATACGAACCGATTGAACTAGTTTTTGACATGGAATGGACCATTTGCGAATGACGGAAGGAACTAACTGTGAGGAGATTATGGGTGGCTATCTCCCGCAGAGACCAAACTCTTACGTTTCAAGAGGTCCGCCATCGAAAATTCTCTGCAAGAACAGCTTGAAGAGATTTCAGAAACAGAATAATGGTTCCGTCAATCACTTTTTCTATTCAGAGAGAATGTATACAAAACACAATGGATGGCTAATGCCGGAACTTACGTCTATAATGAAATTCTTTAATTGAATCAATGTTTGCCGTCATTGTAATTAAAAGTGATTTTCTTCTTCTCGAATGGTCTTTAATTACAGTGAAATGTTTGGCCTCAATCACATTTAAAACTTAATATAAATGAATAATTCTGTTCCTTCTTTAAATGATGAAATATGTTGTAGACCATGCAGAAATTCTAATCGAGTATTTTTCTAGAATTTAAGTGTGAAGTTTTTTTATTTTTCCAATATCAGTGGTGTAACGATGGGGGGTGCAGGGGAAAGTGCTTGGGGGGGGACATGAAGACAAACGATGGTGCGTTTAATGCCACTTTTTAGAAGCAAATGTGATGAGGAAGGGGCGAAGAAATTAAACAGTGCTCCGGGCGCCATGTACATTTACTAAGCCATTGATGAGGGGTGAGGGAGAAAAAAAATTATTATGTCCAGATGTTTATGTTTAACTTATCAACTTTACGCCATTGCCTAATTTGGCTCATTGCATTAAACATTTTGAAATCGGGAATGATTTTATTATTTTTAATTCATTCTAGTAATACACTGAACATGGATAACAAATTGTAAAATTATTTACCAATTTAGATGTTTTGGTAGAAATGCTATAATACTAATGATGGGTTGTTAGCTAATTTAATCTTCGACTGAAGTGTTGCATTTTACTTAAAACTGATTGTTACAAAAAATTTTGAAATTTCATTTAGAAACGAGTTTATAACTTTCTGAGCCTACATTTAATTGCATGACTAGTAGGTAGTGGAACGTGGCTGATTCAAATCTGACGCGCCTACAACATGAATTCGATATATCCTAAAGTTCGGATAATAGAAAACTGGATCTATAAATGAGCACAGAAAGAGAAAATGACAATTTTTAAGCTAAAAATGCAGTGAAGATTTATTGTTAATATTTAACATTTTCAATAAATAATACATAATTTGTAAACAAACAGCAAATAATTTCACTATATAAAATTATAAAAAATTAATAATTTAAAAATTATTTCAATAAATAGGCAAGTAATTTTAATATATATATAATTAAACAATATACACTTTATTATGTAATTGTCTAATATAACTTCAAAATAGATGGCACTTTTCACATTTAACATTTCAGAGTTAAAAAAAAAAATGAAAAAAATTTTTATCGCTTTTTTTATTGAATAATTGTAAAGCAGCAAAATCCTCATGAATTAAGGGTTTTAAAAATTATTCACTTACGATCAGTCAGGATATAAGGTACGGGTGCATTTAATGCCGTATTATAACGGAAAAAATTCTGAAATAAAGCTCATTTTTAGTTTTCACTTCGAATGAAGTGCAATGAATTCAAATTACAGATGATACTTTGAAGAATTAGAATTAAAAACTTTTAAACTAACTAAGTTCCACTGTGTAATAAATCTATGTCTTCCACTGGAAGGAACATATCCTAGACAAGAAAGCTCAGTGGTCTCCCGTATGTCGTTTACTCGGCGACTTTCTTGTGGAGGGTATACCAAGTTCAAGGTCTCTTCTTTATTTAGTGCATAAGTTCTTAAACTGTGGGTCACGATAGAAATGGGAGCGCATAGAAAATTTTGGGGATTGAGAAATCATGTGCTTCTATCAGTTTCTTCGACATCAGGAAAGTAAAAATAATTGAGAAAACAGTCTTATTTTATTAAAACCTTTCAAATAAATGCGTTAAATTAATTTTATTGTTATATACTTTCAATTAATTCTGATGTTTAAAAAATTGCCCAGCATTTTCAAAATAATTGTTTTTGTCGATATTTTACTATCTTATAGTTAAAAAATATTTAATTGCATCGTAAATAAGTTTTGTGTGCTTTAGTTAATACATGTTCATTTAAATAAAAAAAATTAACTTTTCAATGATTCTAGAGTTATCTAGAATATTATAAAATGAATATTTATTCGGTTCTGGCGTTTTTACGTTCTTTTATGCGACGTATAAAAAGAGAAAATATTGCGTAGGAAAATTCGACCTCGAAATTTTGATGAAAGTTCACGCTTTTGACTCCCCCGAGTTCGAAAAAAATGTCTATCTGTCTTTTGGAATTATGTCTGTCTGTCAGTCTGTCTGTGAACACGATAACTTAAAAACGAAAAGAGCTAGAAGGATCTAAAATACGCAGAAGTAGAAGGATGAAATTAGGTTAGCAGTCTTTACATTGATATTGCAGATTTCTAACAAGATTTGTACGAACACCATCAAATGGAAATCCCTCTGTCCGTCCGTGTGCATGTGAACGCGATAACTCAGAACGCGGAAATTCAGAAGGAAATTTGGCATATGGTCTTAACCTCAGAATTGTAGATGTGAAACAAATTTTAAACCAAATCTGCCATCTGGATGACTGTCGGTTGGTCTGTTTATTAATCTGTATGTTAACGATATAACTCAGAATCGCAACATGCTAGAAAGGTGAAATTTGATAAGTGGTTTTGGTTTCGAAATTGTAGATATGCATCAAATTTTGGACCCAGTCTATACAGAGAAAGAGGTACCAAATACCCACTCGTTTCTCGTCGCTGTAGGATGAAGCCAAACACAAAACGCCCCATATTGCGGAAGTATACGAGAAAGTCGAGGGAAGAAATACTGCCACTGATTAATAACGTATTTTAGTACAACATTCAAACAGTTCCTTCATTTTTTAAACATTTTCGAAATGTAAATGAATTATGCCACTTCCAGTAGAACATTCGAAAAGTATTGTATGGCCGACTGGTCAGTAAGGGTTTCATCCACTTCAAATACGTATAGCGCATGCGCGTAGCTCGGCAGGCTTTCAAAACTTCCCAGGAGAAAGGCTAACTCTTGGATGCTCCATCATGGTAAGATGCTGGCTCACATTTCTCTCTTAGTGTCAAATTACCGTTCAAAACATCACATTCTGTACTTCCACAACCAGCTTTTTCCTCTGATCTGCGACTTTTTTGGACGATGAAGATTAATGTCCTTGGAAGAAGATTTTCTTAAAGGCAACAATTCTCAAGTTCCGAAGAAGTGTAGCGACAAATGCACTGGAGGAGGTGGCAAAAGGAGTCTTGTAATCCACATTTACATCTTTGTATGTACGATGGCAAAAATGCATAATTACAAAGGGTAACTATTTTGAATGAAACACCAAATAAACAGGTTCTGTCTGTATTCATTTTTCCATAATAAAATAAGGTCCAGAACTTTTTGAGCTTAGTGGCACAGAATTTTTTCATCAAAGTTTCGCACAAGCAATATCGATGTTTAGTAGATAGCATAAGTTCTATGATTTATTTTGTCGAAAGTTTTTGAAAGATGAAAAGGCACATTGGCAAAGAAAGTCCTACAGAGAGGAAACTCACGACCCGTGAAAATGCAGGTCACCGATTTTAAAGAGCTCACTGGACCCGAAAAAAGTGGAAAGTAGTTTTACGATGCAGCAATTAAGGATATTTTTTTTATTGCACCTAGAAAGACTTGAGTCTTTAAACAATTGTTAAACTTACTAAAAAAGGGGTTTTATTACAAGCTTTATAACCGATTTTTTTGTGGCTTTAAAGTAGGTGAAGAAATGAAAGGAGAGATGATTCTGAAGACGATCGTGATTGTCGGTATGGATCAATACCCAACCTGTATTGAAAAAAGAAAATTCACTAATAAAGTGATTTTAAGTGCTGCATTGTTTCATCGATGGGTGCCGAAATTGGAAATAAAATTACCAAAGTTAAGTCTTAAAAATGACTTCTTTATGGCTCTATTTTGAGAAACATAGCACATGATTCTCATAGACATTAGGATATAATTGAAAGAGCGAGTGAAGGAAGGGGTTATGTGACAGTTGTTAACATTTCGCACAGTTTGTAATTTGGTTAAACACCAGCACTCACAACTAGAGCCATCTAGCTGCTTGTTGCGGAGATGATTAGTGTATGAAGGCGTAAGTTTGCATAAGAAAAGGACCAGTTCAAAGAACTCAAAGTTGAATTCCTCAAAACTACGAATTTGTCACATGACCCCTTTCCTCCACTCATCCCTTCAATTGGTATTTCTTGAACACCTTTGTAATGCATACTTTCAGTATAAACAGGTACAATGTAAATTTAATTCATAACAAAAATTTTCTCTGGAATTATTAAAAAAGTAGCAGACAATTCACAATACTAACTTATACAAAATAGCCGTAGTATATAACACAGAAATTTGACTGTTGAACGGTATACTGTTGTGATTTATAAGTGTACAACACTTGATGTAATAATAATTGCAACATTAAGCGTATCTTTTTGACTATTTCAAACTTATCCTTTTAATTTTGATTTACTTAACTTTTGTCCCATCAAAAGTGTTCTATACAGACAGAGAACTAAAAGTGCATAATAAATACTGACGAAATTTCTATTTCTAATCAAAAGGAATGTTTCGATTTAATAATGACATGAAATGAAAAATTTTTCTTCGTGTATTTATATTGACTTCCACTTTGGTGAAAACGTTGTTTGTTAATACAGTTTGTTCGATGAAAATTCTGGATAAAATAAGAATAATCACGAATTGTTGTATAACAGAATGGTCTAACATCGAACAGTCTGATCAAAGAAAATTCTGGAATGAAATAAGAATCAACAAGAATAGTTTAAAATTCCTTTGAATGGCTCTGTTTGGAAAGAAACATGCAGTAAAAAGGAATTTATCCAAATACAAATTGGCACAAGAGCACTTAAGCAAGATTCTTGTGCCCATTTAAGGAGATCCAATTTGTCAATAAAGTGCGCCATCTGAAGAAAGGCTCTTTTAAAGTTAAAATTTTTGTTACGCAAAGACTGTTAAAAGTTTTATTTGAATTATTCGTTTGAAATTATTCCGTCTCGATCAGCGAAAAAATTTAAAGCTGGCCTCGAATTCTCCTTTGTAAATGTTGCATCAACTCGGGGATGTCAGGTGAAAATGCCAGAATAAAACCGAACTTTTTTTTAAAAAAAATAAAACCAAGACAGGTAAAAATATGATTATTAAAATAAAAAATTGACTTTTCGTTAAGTGCATTTTATGCATATGGTGTTTTTCTTTAAATCGAATCATAATTAATGGTTTATAAATATTATAAACGTTAATGAAACTAGAATACAATAAACATTTAATGAACCGACACAAGCTACTTTTTCGGAAGAAGTTCACATCTTACGTTCAGTATGATAACCATAAATCTTGGTTCAAAGCATTTTGTCAATATGCCAATATATGTGCTCAGTTTAATTTCTCTTCACTTAATCAAAGCTTTATTTAGAATATTTTCCATTCGGTCGAAATATCTTTCGGTTTCTAAATGTTCATACTGTCGGAAAAATTTACAGGCTCGAAATGAAGTCCTGAATGAAAAAATATTCAGAAATTCTGCTCTAGATTATCAGCAAAAACGTGAACAAATCGCACTTTAAACCTATTAAATCCATTGTAATTAAAGAAAAGTTAGAGAGAACTGTATTGAAAAGAACTTTCAATGTCTGTAATTTGTTTAAACAAATGGTTGTGTGCTAACCATAAAAATATAAATCTATATCAATATTATAAAAAAATCCCCGATAGAATTCATTTTAAAAGTAATACTCGGGAACCTAAAATTGAATTCCAGGCCAAATAAAAATTTCCATTGCCAGGTTTTACAAAAATACCCCCCATAAATTTGGCCTTATAGAAGCGAACATGGCAATCACCAAGAAAAAACTTTCATGATAAATATATATTTTTTTGATGAAGAAGCATCAAATTCTATGAATCAGAAGATGAATCAGGAAAGCTTCTCAATTTCAGTTCAATAATAATGTTTGTGAAACAATGCTGGAAGCAATTAAATGAGATGAAATTGACATTTCTATTTCTTTTAGTATTTTTTCTTCTTTTATCTAATTTTTCGAATTTTGAAAAAAGTTTTTTGGAATGCTTTCGTAAAATTTTTATTAATTTTAAAATTTCAAAATTATTCTAAGATCTGTTTACATAAAAGAAAATCGTGTAACTTGTTTAATTTGCATTTTTTGTACAGATTTATTTACAGAAAAGACGTTAAAAAAACCCTTTGCAAATGCTGTGACTGCTTACTTTTCCAGAAAAATAGCGGGTACTGGCTGTTTCAGAAAAATTGTATCTCTTTAAAATTTTCTTTTTTTTTATGTCAATTCACGATGAATATTCAGTTTTTGATTCTGAAAGTTGAGAAAACATTGCTTTGTAAATCATTTTTTTAGCTTAATTCACATCGAAGTAGTAAAATGAGTAGTTTACGACAGAAGAAATGATATTATAGTTTTTGTTTTATGTTATTTTTTTCTATAAAAGTTCTTGTTATTTTCACTCGTCGCGCAAAATAATTTTAAATTTTTTCGCACATTTCCAGTCTGAAATTTTTCATGTGTCAGCATATTTAACAAAGTCTCTTATTTCTTTACATATGCTTTTGGAGGTTTTGTTGCATCTGTGTAATTTATTAGATGTTAAGAAAAACGCCATCCAAAACCAAGTGCGTGACTCATTTTTGAATATCATCTGTCATGATTTACTTAGAACTAAAACTTACGCGACTATTCTTATGCATACACTATATGATCAAAAGTATCCGGACACTTTCGGATTCTCACCTTTTTAGAATTTCCCCGAAAAGGCCAGACTAACTACCCTTGAACTTTGACCATGTAAAGAATGGACTCTAACTCACATTTTACACTGAAGATTCAGTCACGGGAGCATTTAGAGGACCGACCAGAAATTGATGAAGAAGAAAAAAATCGGGGTGTACCCCGTTCCACAGAAAAGGTATAATGATTTAAAAATTTCATCAATGGTTTTGCTTAATACGTATTTTTCTTAGATGCATTTTCGTAAAAATAGCAAGCATATGGATAACCTTTATATCTGGAAGATGTAAAGGTTTTTCTTAAAAAAATCACAAATTTTCCCGAATGTTTTTTACTTATAACATGCAGAGTTTTCCACCAAATAATACAAAACTTAAAGAATACTTGACAATGTGTTCAAGAAGGAAAGTTTCTTCTTCATCAAATTCTGGTCGGTCCCTTAAATGCCCATGTGACCGAATCTTCACTGTAAAATGTGAGTTAGAGTCTATTCTTTATATGGTCGAAGTTCAAGGGCAGTTGGTCTAGCCTTTCCGGATAAATTCTAAAAAATGTTAAAATCCGAAAGTGTCCGGATACTTTTGATCATATAGTGCATTTTCTCATTTTTTTAGTGAAATTCTGAGTTTCAATAAAACGGCAACCAAACCGGGATGATTCAATTGGCAATTTTCGGAGTTTTAAGAAAGGTGCAAAAAAACGTTTTTTTGCGCCATAACACTTTCCATAGTTATTATCCAAAACCTGCCAAAATTTCTCTTAACTTTTTAATTAATTAAAAATTAAGAACAACATCTCGAAAACTAATAGTTCATCGCCCTGCTTTTAAAAGCTCCAACAGACGAACACATACAGAGACGCATATTCGCTTTGATCTGTACTAATAAAAACGAATGTGTGTGAGTGTATTGGCGTACTACGGGAAAGATCGTTGGACCCAGAGTTACCAAATCTGGTACAAATATACTTCAGAGGATGGGGATGTGTCCCTCAGAGTGTGTTTTTCGAAATTCTAATGAATTAAAAATTAAGCAAAATTTATTTTGACGATAACTTTTGAAAATATTATCGCACAAAATTCATTTTTGCATCACCTTAAAATACATGAAATTATCTTTACAATGATACCAATTTAGTTTTCCAAAAGATATTGAATATATCAGAAATTTATCTAGTAAGATGAATGATTATGGTAGCTATTTTTAATTCTTTATATTAGTATATTTTAACCTAACTAACATAATCTTGAACGTAAAATACTCTGCATCATTTTAATGTTGGAATCAACTGCATATTTTACTTGAGGAATAAAATAGGGAAGATAGCGCTGGCAAGGTCCAGTTAAATGTCAGATGACACGGAATGCGACATGTGATTTGACACCATTAGGACATTCTTGTACATAATGAACAGTGAAAATTAAAAATAATTGATTAAGGGAACCGTGAACATCAAATTATACATTGGAGATTCAACCGAAATGAAACTCAGTTACTATTACCGGCGAACCATCTGGTTGGCAAAGGCGGCTAGGTATTAATACAGATAAATACTTTGTTACGCAGTTCACGTGACGTCAAAGCAACATGGGAAATGTAATTTTAGATGTCGTCTAACATACAACTGCATGTTTTTATACGCTTTTCTACCTGCTAAATGCTCTATCTATTCAAAGATTAAATTTACACTGTGGAATTGTTGCACTTCGCGTCATCATGAATTGTTGACCCTATTGCAAAAATTGCTGTTATAGTAAAATAATTTCACAGTTATTAAAAAATAGCAGTGTATTAATCGTCAAATTTTAATAAGCAATGGTTAGCATCACGTTAAACATGAGTATACTAATCATAAGTTATTCTATGAAAAAATAACAGATTTAAACCTCTAGTCAGAAACAGTGTAGCATGATAATGTAGCAGTGTAGCATGGTTCGTCTGGCTTGATAGTATCAGCCCTTACATTCTGTGCGTAACGATTTTTCCTTCTAATTAAAAAATGATTGCACTATTTTTCATCGCTCAATTTACCGAAAGAATGTCAGGCTAGTAACAATATCATATTTAAAAAATCCAGTGTTTTGAAATATGCTAAAGCATTAATTAGTAATAAACTGAAAAATCTAATATTTATTTTGCTTAGTCGCACGAGAGATTTCAAAATATTCATACTGGTTATTCAAAATCTTGATATGTTATTGCACTCGGTTATATAAAGGAAAATCACACACAACACACACACACACATTGTTACAAAATTGTGCTCAAACTAATTTTGAAAATTTTTTAAAAATTAAAGATACATTTCACTGGAAAATTTGGCACAATTGAAAAGCTAATTTTATGAATTTTAAAGTGCTGTAAAAATGATTTTTGCGCGATAATATGCTTCGAAGTTATTGAGGAAAAACGTGAAAATTTCGACTAATTTTTAATTAATTAAAATGTTGAAAACCCTTTCTTAATGAGAATCTAGTACTCAAGATGTAATTACATGGTAAATAAGAAGAAGGTCCAACCATCTGCACTGTAGAAGGTTTTGGACGATTTTTGCTTCAAACATGTCTCTTGAGGTAATTAATAGATAGCATGCCAGTCTATAAACATTTTTATGTTCCAAAAATTCAGTTGTGATCAGATATAAATAATGATATCGATGAAGAAACTGGTTGCCAAAGGCGTCAAAGTAGTATTACATTATGCTCCGGTATCTTCATTGTATACTAACGAAACACTATTCTAAGCACCTTTTTCGTCCTGGCGGTTTAGTTATACATATTTGCTGTTCAGATTCGAATTAATCTGCTATTTATTCACATGTTCCGAGAAATGTCTTCTAAAGAGAATCTCAGGAAGAAGATGTTTTTAATTACATAACCTATTTTCGAAACGTATACCGATTGATCATTGGATTTCCTTTTAACAATATTAATCATACATAGCATTAATGTAGTACCTTTCAGTAATTATACACGATTGCGTTACAATAACGCGTGTAAGGAACAATTAATACTAAACAGGATTAATTGCTGATTACGTGACATTTTTTTTCACAAATAATATGCATTCGTTTTGCTTTCTCAGAAATTCATGTTGGGTAATTATTATAAGGTGAAGCGAAGAAGCTGGTCGCCAAAGGCGGCTAATCAGTGACAAAGAAAACATGTTTTGATACATACATTTAGTTCAAGAATACGCTTCCAAAGAAAAGCTCGGAAAGAAAACGTTTTTAATTACTACACAGTCTGTTTTCTAAATGAATATCAATTGTTCTCGGAACAATATTAGATTTGTTTTCAACAATATCAATCATGCATAATAATAATATATTTATTTTCCTAATTACTTTCTTCATTACATCTGTTTGTTGGTTTCAATGTTCGTTACATGATTTTTGTTTTCGGAAAGGATATTCGTTCGTAATGTTCTCAGAAACGGTTGCTAGCTTATTTTTAACATTTTAGGTATATCTTCAAGGTATTTCTCGGATTTCATGTTTATTTTTAGTTCAGTGATCCAAATTCGGGAAAGAAAAATACTTCCTTACAAAATGGATACTAAATTTCATCAAGACAGCACTCAAAGAAAAGGAAAATATACTTAGCATCAAAGATTTTGTTAATAACTAAGTTCTTCGCCGGTGTGAAACAAACAGATCGACAGATAAATAAATAAATAAAAAAAAATTCGAACTGGCAGAAGGAAATTTCAAGTTATCATGCTCAACATGAACTTCGGTGGTACATAATTTTAGTACGAAGCTGGTTACGATTCTCCATACATCTATATGATAATTAAAACAATCTTTGTATATAAAAGTGAAAATTTATAAATAGTTTGTACGCCCTAGAAATGTCTCTACTGAGATGAGTTTCTCTAAATTTCGGTCACAAATATAATAAGCATAAGAAAGGCTTATGTGAATGTTTTGTGGCAATTAATTAAATAGTTAATTTTTTATTAGTTAAAAAGTATTTTTCCATATATGGCAGAAATTTTTTTATTTTTAGTGTTGACATTCATATTAAATGAAAAGTTTATGAATATTTTAAATCATTTTATGTATTTGCTAGCGAGTTACCACTCATAATGTGTAGTTAAATTTCGAATCATGCGTTAAAAAATTTAATATCTTAAGGAAAAAATTAGCATTCGGTATTTCTTTTTCATTTGGTACAGTCTGTAATTTTTCGAGAAGCACTTTAAAATTGTTTGATGGAAACTGATATTTTCCTTTTAATGCAAAAAAAATTTGCAGGCGATATATATATATATATATATATATATATATATATAAAAGAAGACTTTTTTGTATTGTAATATTTTATATAAAAGTATTTTTAGAGTAAAAATATTAGAAATCAAAATATTTTAATCCCGAAAAACGCCGCGGGTATGCCAGTTAGCCCACTTTGAAATGCATAATGGAGTAGTGGCCATAGAATGGAAATTTGTCTCTGCAAGTTATCGCCCTGTCGCCCAGCAGAGAAAATAACTAAGACATAACTCTTATAAAACACGAGTAACTTTTCTTCTCAATTCTATATATCCTGTTGGATAAGTGTGTCTATATATCAGTGAGCATATTTGTTAAAGAGGGTTTCCACAAGTAGCAACTTCCACGTTATCTTTTTCTATATGCTATCTTTCAATTTTCTTTTCATTATTACTCTTTTTTTGTTTAATATACTGCATATTAAAATTCTAAATGAAACGAAATATAAATAAAGTGAGTCTCTATTTTCCCTCAAGAGTCCGCTTTGCAAACCCTCTGATGTGCAGTTTCCGGAGGATATTATAATTCTTTAGTTGTTTCCCACGTACTTTTGCAGACGCCATTGACCATTTACTCAAAACATCATTTTTGTATGTGACAATAATTATTATAATAAATGCATTCGCAATACCAATGGATTTTTATTGCAGTGTGTTTTGTTAATAAATTGGTCTATTTATTAATAATCTAATTAACATTTTAAAATATTCCTCAACCTTTTCAGTATTTTAATCAATATACAATTTAGCTTTTTTTTGCAAGTTAGAGTGCAACATGTGAAAGATTAATATCGCAGACGATAATTTTCTGTTATTTTCAAGACTAACATGTTTACTTAATAGCTTAGCATTAATTCAATCATTATATAAGTTTCAATCTGAATGAAAGTTTAAGCTATTCTGTATAGGTTTCGTACGAGTTTAATAAACGAACATCCAGATTAAATGATTAAATATTATTTAGGCGTTATTCAAACAGTTTGCGCGCATAATAAGTTGTTTTCACAAAATGACTGATCACTTTATTTCTTACCCAACACTTTTCATCCATGCCTATCTCTGGTGAATAGAATAAATGTTTCGTAAATACGAATGCTAAAATAAAATAATTCCTATGAACAGACGCCTACTTTTTTTTAAAAAAATGTTCTTTGTTTTTAACTGTCAGCTTTATACACTTCAGTGAGTTTACGGTGCCCTAATTGTCAGAGCCTGCAGTCATGAAAATTTATAAACAAATTTATTTTCATAAATTAATATCAGAATCAATTTACATTTAATATGACTTGGCTATGCTATTCTATGAAACACAAAATAATGCTGAAACTTCTCTAATTACTTTCTGCTTTAAATACACCAAATTAATTTGTATTTATATCAGGCTTAGTCATGTCAAGCTCTAATTTACATGGACAGGAGATAGTTACCTTAATGATTGTCTACAATGCCTTGTTACGATGTCTTTTTAAAAATACATGTCGATTTACATGAAATAAAAATAGCTCAGATTTTCCTTAGAGATCAGGGTTTCCACTCTCCGAGTTCAACAGATTATTAGTTTTGTAATGGATGTTCTGACCTCCATGATAGACCTACCGTTACTTTGTTACAACTGATCTTCTTTTTGCTATTCTTTTCGTGTTCTTATTGTTCGGGAACTAACTGCAGTAGCGCTGATACGCCATTGAAAATATAGGTCGTCATGAATCACTTCTTTCTCGTGGATCTTTTTCTTAAACTGGATTTCCTTTTTCACATTTGTACGATTTTTTTTCTTTGCTTTTGTTACTGGATGCGATTAATAATAGAAATTGTGAATTTAATTGCAAAGATGCTATTATTTTAGCAGTAACTCAATTCGTTTCTAGAAACTTATTCAACTTATTGACTTAATTTGAAGTTTCCTATTCAAATTATTTTTTGGAATGTTAAAATTTGGAACTGATGTCAAACCTAAAAAGAATGAGGTTTATACATTTTATTATTATACATAAAAAGAAACCTCTTGAGATATTAAAATTTGAGAAATAAAATCAATAAATTAAAAAATATTTTCATGGTTTCGCTTTCGAAAATTTTTGGTTTACCTTTTAACGTAAAATAATAAAGAAAAAAATCTTCTTGATGTTGAATGGTTAGGAAAACACTATTCAACATTTTCTAATGTTAGAATTCTGAAATATGAATTTTTTTGTAGATACTGTGATCTGCAAATTCTTTTTTTCTCTCTCAATGATTTGCGTCCTTCCGCTATTGCCATTTAACCCTTTGAGGCACAAGACATTAAATGTTTTGAAATATGATGAAAAAACATCATGAATGGGTTTAGTTTATTGTCTAGAAATCGAATCTACAAAAGAAATTTTTTTAAAAAAACTTACTTCATTCCGAGGGGGGTCGTCCTCCTTTGGGGTCACCACCCTCATATGAGAACCCCCTAAGATACAGCCACCTTGATACAGTCAAAAAATATTGTTAAATCTTACAGAAAATCATAAATTAAAACTTCAAGAATATTGCAGTAAAATTTTCGAGTTAATTTGCTAAAATTGTAAACGTTCAGAACTGAAAAAATTTCTCATCTCTGAGTTAAGGAATTTTTTCCAAACTTTATTTCTAATAATTCCTATTCCGAAACAAAATTTCAAAAGGATGCTCTATACATTTTAAAAGGAGTAATATTAGCCCTGTCCTAAACCTATTATTTTCCATTTATAGTTGAATTGAACTTACTGAGAAGCGAGTGAAATTAGGTGTGCCAATGGCGCACTGTGCCATCAGCTGGCACACTACGCCGCAAAGGGTTAAAAGTAATGGCAATATATAAATTAACAAGAAAGAAACAGCACGCTGGGCAAAGAAGCATCATATAATCAGCGTAATACTATTAAAAAGTTTCACGCTGTGAAACAATGATCTAAATGAAGCACAGACTGTTATTACAGCGATTATCAAGTTGTTAATCCAGATATATTACAGTTCGGAATCGAAAAATGAGAAACTCTCAGCAGTTGCGAGAAAAAGTCAACTGAAATTATGAACTGGTCTAACAGGAGCTTTGACCCCTGGGCTACCCGTCAGAGCAACTAAAGACTGGTTTGTTTTATCGGGATATCACGCGATGCTCCTAGGGGTGGGGGTAGTGGCCTGGTGTCAGTGTTTTGACTTCTGGGCCACACGTTTGCCGGCTCGAGACCTGGTTAAAAAAAAATCTATCCTACATCTGTCAAGGTCAAAAGCTCTCAAGCTGGTGTGATGTTGAAGTTTGTATAGGGGGTGAAGGACAGTGGCGAATCCAGGATTTGGGTCGGGGGGGGGGGGGGGGCTGAGGTCAAAAACTTTGTATCGCCGTGACAAATGTCAAACCTCTTTGCTTATTTAAACCAAAACACTGTAACTTTACAGACTTTAACTAACCTCATAAAAAACAATACAAAACTTTCGATAATTTAATAAAAAATACAATGAAATAACTAACCAAAAAATGTCTTCGACCTCGTCAACGTTACAAGTGCAAGTGGAATGACTAGAAAAGTAGGAAAATTTTCGAACCTGCCAAGCCAGAAAGCAATATTATCACGTTTTTATTATTTTTAAAAAAAAGAGAAATCAAGAACAAACAGTTATAGTGATTTTAAATGAAATAAAGAATTCTGACTTAGCTCTGGGGAGCTCCAGCCCGATAGCCCACCCTTGAATTCGCCACTGGTAGAGGATCAGCTGTAGTCCTAGTCATCTGACTCCGATTCAAAATAACGAGATTCATCTCCAAAAGGCTCTCGTATATCTTGAAAACGAGATGTTAGTCTAACACTATTAAACTCGAAGCTTCTGATTATAAATGTTTTTCAAATTCGGCACATAATCTCAAAATAACCATGTGTAGTGTTACTTCAAAATGGGACGTTAATGTAACTAAACCAAATAATGCAACCATAAGCCCTTGTTTGTAATAATTTCTGTAAAAGTTGTTTTTAACATTGCTGTAAAAACATAAAACGGAAAGAATTCGCTTCTTAAAACAGAAAAATATTATATAAATAAAAGTAATAATTTGAACTAAAGTTGAGGTTAACACATTCGCCTCTCTGGATATCAGCTTGGAATTGTGGAGGTCTCGCATTCGCTTCTCTGGATATCAGCTTAGAATTGTGGCGAATATGTTGCCCAATTCCAAGCTGATATCCAGAAGTTACAACATTTAATTTCTTATTCACTAGTAGACTTTAACTTCCAGTTCAAGTTGAAATGTTTTCATAACGACTTGAGAGTTCAGGTAATTCCTATCTATTCTATTATGTATCAGACTGTTGTATCATTAAATCCCCACATGTTATTTAAAAGATTTAAAACGAGTAGGTTTAGGAATTCTCTTGAGTACTGTTATTTTTCCACACACTATTTTTTCTTTTAAATCCTTCTCGTACTCCAGATGTCAAATGTTTCATGCATAATTTCGAGGTGTTTTCACATCTCAAGAGTGCATTTGTTTCTTTACCCTACTTTTTCGAACGCATTTACGGATATTTCAAAAGAACCGGAAGAAAATCAACAAAGCGACGTGGTGCAAGCGAAAGCTGCAGGTGACTGTTTAATGCGTCAATTGTAAAAGCTGATAATTTTTTAGGCTGCGAACAAATTGCGAAATTTTCTTCTTTACACCTCTTAAACATTGCTACAGCTCGAGTTGTCTTTCTTTTGCAACGAGTTAAGTGAGAGCAATATAAAAAAATATCTCTAATGGGTTCGGAGAAAGATTACATACTAAGTTGTTGATTTTACTGAAAATTGGAACTAAAATGGAAAGAAATAAAATTTCAAATGTTAGACAAATCAGACGCTGTTATATAGTCAGGAACTAACTCCAAAATATATATTTTGCGGCATAGTTCTTTTCATAAAATATCTCAGAAAAAATTCAACATTTTCTCAAACTTAATTATTACATTACAGTTGAATTTGGCTAATTCGGGCACTTTTATTCGCCTTTTTCTTAGGTCTCTTGAAATTCCTTTTAACATAATGTTAAAATATCTTGTAGAATTCCAATTTATTTTGGTAAATTGGAAGTCAAAACTAAAAATTATTATTTCTGAATTCTTTTCGTTAGTTCCGTGCGAGTACCTTCATTAATTGTAAGTGGATAATTTTTAAGGCCCTTAAAATTCACTCGAAGATTTTATTGCTGTATAATATATATAATAAAAAAGCAATAAAATAATTCTCATTTTTTATTTAAAAAAATTTTGAACCTGTTAGATGTGAATTATACCGTTTATTTTGAAGTTTTGTTGATCAATTGTTGTGTTTGCAATGCTGTGCACTGCTTTTTTTCTGAAATTATTATTTTTAAAGTTATTAAAATTTAATTATAATTATTACTAGCCGCCCTCTGGGCACTGTCCTTGCCACCTGGTTGCTTCGAGGTTCTCAGTCACTACTTTTTTCAGTTTTAAATACTGCATGAATATCAGTGGAACAGACCATAAAACCATAGTAGATTTCATATTCTTTGTAGACAACAGATTCCTTTAAAATTGTAAAATCTTTCAATAAACGTCATCTAGTTGTAATGTTTTGTATAACTTTTTCACGAATTTTGGCTCGAGTCTTCAGATCCATAAATACAGAATGAAATCGTCCTAATTAAATAGTTTCCATTACCTATAATAGGTATTTTACAATATTTTTGACACACCATTGTGATGGAACTGTTGGGATCTATATATTTAAAATAATATGATAAAATCTTCAGACAGTTCGCCAGCCCCAACCACCAGACAGATTTCAACATTTTTTTTCCATTTGAAAGTTATGGCGTCTAGATATGTCATCAAGGGTCGCCTGCCCCTCCCCTCCCCTCCCCCACCCTCCATTTTCGAACGAAATCGAAAAAAACACTTCTCCTTTGTACATTGCCTATGGGTAAACCTTGTAGAAATCTCCCAACCCCAACCGCTGAAAAACATATAGACAATGTACAGAGGAGTGTTTTTTCGCTTTCGTTCGAAAATGGGGTGTGGTGGGTGGTAGATGACATTTCTAGACGTCATAACCTTTCAAATGAAAAACTTGTCGAAATCGGTGGAGTGGTTGAGGTTGGCGGACTCCGTGAAGTGTTTTTTTACCAAATTATTTTAAATATATAGATTACTTTATCTAATAAAATTACTTACTGTTTTTTTATTAAATGTGCATTATTTATCAAAACTGCCAAATATTAAAAATAAATCTTTGCTACTTTAGTTTAGTCGCTTTTTTTGCACCTATATTTAGATTAAGTTTTTCTTAATTCCACTTTTTGAATAAATCGAATTTTTATTGTGGTCTCGTTAACTTAGAATTAGCAAAGTTTCAT
>BGPR01000424.1:487457-519049 GCA_013235015.1 Araneus ventricosus | reverse complement strand
GCAAGTAATTTATCTTAGCCTATCACTTCTGTACCTTTTCATCACAAGGAGGCTTGAATTTAATTTTGATACTACAATCTAAAGTCGTCATTACGGCATTTTTTTCCGGGTTAGTTGGGGCAAGAAAATGACACCAATCTCTCTTCATGCGAGCATCATTCAAAACGGTTCATAACATTTAAATTCTAATTAGTGTCCTTGAAATTAGTGTAGATCAGAGTATCTTAAGCTTGGGGTATAGGGACAATTTTTCCTTTCCCCTTGAACCCTCCTCATTTCTTGTTCTGTACGTATCACAGGCGGCAATGCATCTTATATCAAAAATTGTTGTAATGCGACATTTCAATGACTATTTGTTGTCAATACAAATAATAATAAAATGTAATAAATAAATACATGCTCCCAAATATGTTGCTGGGTTAATCTTTTTTCTATTTTTTAAAAAAACAAATTGCAATAATTATTTAAATTTATGTGCAGAAACCTTAAAATTTCTCATCGTAATTCTAACGGTGAAAGTAAAAAGTTTTAAAAACGCATTTTTATTAGTACAGTTAAATGTTGAAATTTTTAAATTTTAATTATTTTCTACTTTTCAGTCTTCAATTTAAAATTCACTATTATAATATTACGGAATCTTCAAATAAATTTTTTCTCGAATTCACTACCAGGCGGCGCCATTTCTGTGGAATAAAAATTTAATTCAATTAATTGATTAAATGATAATTAAGTTCTGAAAATATTAAAAAAATAGTACTATAAGGGGGAACACACAAGTTTAGAAAATTTCAGAACTCTTATCACTTTAGGACGTGAGCGAAAGATCGATTACAAAATTCCATCTTAACGAAAACGAGACAAATCAAGTTAAATAAAAGTGTGTAAAAAATAGATTATAGTGCTTTATGAAACCTCCTAACAATTGGAAGGACACCATAATCAGACTTCAGAAGACAATTCGTTAGGTCGGATATTTCAAGCTCCCTGTCGCGCATCGTGACATATTGCATCACCAAGACCTTCGCGTTGAGGGGCGTTTCGGGGTTCTTTGAAGTCTGAGGTTAAGTCGTGGAAGACAGTTATTCGGAATAGCAGGTGTTCAAGGAAGTGATAACATCATACCGTTAGTTATTCCACCAAGTTCAAGGTCAAACAGTTAGGCAATGCACTTACTTAAAACAGAAATCTGTCTTAGAGTTATTTTTAAAAGGATACACAGATGTTGTTCGCACATCCCCCATTTTTCAGCAGTAAATGCCTCTCATGCAAAATTCTGTATCGAATTTTACGTTGGGCAACATGTCAAAGAAAAAGACTATTTTAACTATATTTTTGTGTTTATTTTAGATTCAAATCGCTGTTTATCATTTTATGTATAGTTTAATCGGAGCAATTTAATAATTTTGCAACAGTTTTTGAGTTGGTAGATGCTTTCATAATCTGATATTACCTTAGAAATAAACGCAAAAGTTTGTATCTTTTTTTAGATATGTGTTTTGAAATTCTTTTCTCAGTAGTTTGCAAATATTAACGATTTTATCTTTTAGTATCAACAGTTACACATATTCTGCCTTTATATATATTGATTACATGTCTTTTGCAGCGTTTTTGAGTAACGAAATGAAATATTTCTTTTTGTAAAAGACCTACTTTCCATTGTTTATTTAGAAACGCCGATTTTAATTTAAAGAAAACAGTGTAATATCAAATCTCAATTTATAAGTCTGAGCAAGTAATTACTGAAAAATCAAAACTGTTTTAAACTGAACGATTGCTTGTATATTTTATTAAAAACTTTAAGAAAATGTGCCATCAGCGTCTGCAATCTATTACTTACTCTTTCAATTTTCTTCAGTAATATCCAATTTTAATTAACTTTTTTGGTTATAACCAGTTTTGATTAATTTATTACGAAATCACAAATCCTTTAAATGGATAGAGAAATATTTCCTAGGCAAATTGCCAGCAGATCAGGATAAAACCGCTCTCATGATGTAAGTTATTTATTAGCCAATTGTATTATATTTGTCAATTAAATTATTTAATTGTTTTTGAGAGGAAATTAATTAATTAATTAACGAATGAATTTATACTAAAAGGCAAATAAAAATCATTTGTATTTTATTGAACAAAAATCAATTCCTGTGTGACTTACGGCAGATCAAGAGAAGGCTACTCATTTGAATTGGTCCTTAAAATTTTTACGTTGACAGAGTAAGGGAAAGTCCAAAAAGAATCCAATAGTTATGATGCAGAGTGATGTTAAATTCGGTTTATATAAATTTGTCCGTCAATTAAAGCGGATTTCGCTGTTTCGTTATTGCATATTAAAGAGCTAATGCTAAGAAGTTTTATTGCAAGAAAAATCGATTTTGTCGGAAGTTTTAAATATTTATTAAGAGATGTAAACTGGGAAGCAAAATTATGAAATTCTTGAAGGGATATCTGTAACACTTAACGGGCACTAAAGTTCCTAGATTCTGATATTTCATACGGTGGTAATAAATTTATTAATTCTTGTATAAACAAAATATAAAATACTTAATCTTGTCAATTATAAAATAATTCATTTTTTCATGAATACTCGAGAGAAAAAAAGCTCTGTTTAAATACAGTATTATCGCCTCACCTTTTTTTAAAATTAAGTTTTTGGTGCAGTTTTGAATGTTCTTGTTATTGGTCAGTATGTATTTTTAATTATTTCGAATGATCAAAAATGTTTATCAAATTGTTACAATTTTGTATCTCAACAAAAAGCGTGCAAAAGCAGAGAAATATCGATTTCGTCAGGATTTAATGTTTATCAAACCCTGGATATTTTATTAGAGGAAATTAAACAAATTAGCCAAAGTAAATTTAGAATACATATAATTATTAAATATGAGATGCTACGCATTGAAAAATATACGAATATATCTAAGAAATTATATTATATCCGTTCAGTATTTATGAAGATTTCTTGAGTAGTATTCAAGAATATTACTTAAGAAAGAAAGAATTCCTTAATAAAATAATCTCTACAGAATAATGTGATTTATTTTTTAAGTGTCAAAAGTCTCTACTGAAAGCACGCGCTTAATTTGAAATGCAAAGCAAAGAATTATCTGCAGCATTACTTAAAGAACTATTTTAATAAGATTTATCACATGAATAAATTCGTTCATTACGTTTCCATTTTTTGTGTCGAAATAGGTATAATTTGACACATCAAATGGCAAAAAAACGTTTTCTTTAAATAAAATGTCTAACATTTAAATAAATATTTTTTTGCTTCTTTTCTTACCATTAGTATGTCAAATAGAAATAAACTTTTTTAAGGGAAAAAGATACATTTTAGAGAGAAAAAGATTTAATGAGAGTGAATTTAATTTAGGTCCTTAAAAAGTTAAAATGCACCTGATAAAAATTTTTGAATGTTTTATTCCAATAATTAAAAAATTATGAACCTCACAATCTCAAAATGAATACCACTTTTATGAAATAGGTGAATAAATTTATGTTAGATATGGATTTCTCATGTAAGCAAAAATTCGTAAACATTAGCTGCAGTGATTAAAAGTGTAATTCGAAACAAGGTATTTATGAAGTAATATATACTTGCATCGAGATTTTAAGATTACTGCATTTTTAAACTAAAACCTTTTGTATTTAACTACCATACTTCTCTGAAAATACTGTGTTTCATATTAATATTGCTTTAAAGGACGTATTATAACTTATTTCCTAGCATTTTTTTTACCTTTTAAATAACATTATTGCTTTAAAAGATATGTTACAACTAATCTATCTTTTATTAAAGATATGTTAGAAAATGTTTTATATTTCAAGCGTAAAAATTTATATTTGTTGCTCACAAAATCCTATAGTCTTTTTTATTCCTTTAATTTTAAGTGTAAAGGCCTTGATTGATTATTATTATTTTCTTTATTTATAAAAGGCAAATACCATGACTCACTCATCACGAAATCTCCCAAACCACTGGGACTAGGAACTTGAAATTTGGCAGGCGATTGCTTCTTGAGGAGTAGGTGCTCACTAAGAAAGGAGTTTTCGAAATTTTAATTAGAATGTAAATTATTTAAAAATTACTTTAAATTTTATCGTTTTTCCGTAATAACTTCGGATCCTATTATTGCAGAAGCACCATTTTTGAATCTTCTTAAAGATAAAAAAATTAGCTTTTCAATGGCATCGATTTTATTTCCATGCGACATTTTGATCAATTTTAATTAATGTTTCAAAATGTTTTAAAACATGAATTGTAACAATGTTTTTATTGTTGTAAATAAAATTCAAACCATCTCATTATTTCAGCAAATCTTTTATTCACGTGCTTTTGCAATTGTTACGGTTGTGATAGTATAAATTGTTTTCTTGGGAAATTAACTCCAAAGCAGAATTTTCACTTTAGTATTCATTGCATTGCTGGAATATTTTATCGCAGCTGCTTCAAAGTAATATTTTTTTAAAGCGTGGCAACAGATATTTGACTTCAGGTTTGTTTGTTTTTATTATGTGTGATTTGGAATAAAATGATTTTCATCCTTTCTTGAAACATTTAATCTCAGGCTTTCCTGCCATTTTAAATTCATGAGGCGTGAAAACGCTTTAAATTTTTTGTATATTGCATTACAGGTAATTTTTTATTAAAATTTTGGTTAGGCTTGCCGCCAACTTGAATTTCCTCACGTGATAAATCATCAAATTTGATATTAGAAACTAGAAATTACAGCCTGAAACTAGGAATTACAAAAAGGCAATAATGTTCGGGAAAATTAACTAATTTTTAAATTTTATTGTTTAACTCCTATACTCCCGGCTCTTTTAGTTGTCTATGAATTTTTTGCCGCCTCACTTTTTGTACCCACTGGTTCACACGGGCCTCCAGCATGTTCGGCTTCCGCGACGATATTCAGCGTTAATCATTCTACCGATGAGTGATAGATGAATTGAGTAAAAGTTATTTGAAACTCAATTTGTAAGTTTCGTTAGCTGCGATGCATCAAACAGAATTGTATCGCTAGCATTTTGAAATTTACGTCTTTAAATATTTTCTTATCTGTCAAATACAATAAAATATTCAGTTTTTTGTTCATCTCTGCTGAGCTATCGTGGCTGAAACTGCGACGGGTAATGCTATAATTAATATAAAATACAAAAATAAAAACTAATTTAAACGGGCGAATAAGCTGGTCGCCGAAGGCAGCTAGTGTTTAATATGATATCTTTTTTTACTTATGCGCATTTATAAAATAATGCAGTGGAACTTGACTAATTCGAAGCTGACTGGATCACAATTATAATTCGAATTATTCAAAAACTCGAATTAAGAAAAACAAGGTCTACATTTGAGAAGAGCAATAGAAAGCAATTTTTAAACTAAAAATAGCAGTAAAGATATAACAGTTTAATAAATAACACATAATTAATAAATAAGCAGTAATTAATTTTAGTGAATACAGTATTAATTATTATATTTAAAATTCTTTAACATTTTTAAAAAATAAGAATTTTAACAAATAAGTAAACAGTTTTAATAAACATTAAACAATACTTTGAATACAATAATTGGACAATAAAACTTCAAAACAAACAGTGCAGTTCGCATATAATGCGGTCGAAGTATTTTTAAAAAGTGAGAAATTTGCAATCGCTTTTTTGATTGAATAGAGCAGTCGTCAAGTGAATTAAGAGCTTTAAAAATTCACTTGCAATCACTGAAGACGCAAGGTATGGAACATCTTTAATTAAAGAATACAATTAAGAAGTATAAACATTTTTTTACAATTTTTAGTTTTGACTTCAAATTAGGAAAAATAAATTCGAATTACAGACTATATTTTAACATTAATTAATTAATAGAAGATTCAAGACACTAAATTAAAAAATTCGTATTACCTATGAATTTGAATTAAAAGCATTCGAATTAACCAAGTTCCAATATATTAATATTTTATAATTCGGATACATCCGTCCTCTGTTGCAACGAATGCACTAAATTTGCCCGTCTGACAAACGTAACTGACTCTTATTTTTGGTATAGAGTTCTAAGTATGAGCAATCTACTGAATCATGCTCGTACTTGCTATATTTTCGAAATAAGCTGAGATACATCTTTTGCTGTTTAAGCTTTCAGAAGAAGCGAGGGACGTGCATATGAATGTCAGATTTTAAAATCTACTAACTTTCCACCTACGTTCGAGTATAATTCAGCAATCAGCGATGCATATCAGGAAGTAATTTCCGCGTTTTCATTTTTGCAAGTTGAATGACATTTTATGTCAAGGTTACACATTTTTCTTTCGTTTTTACGCCAAGGGGAATAAATTTACTACTGCTTGACGAGAATTGTGACGTATCGTCGACTGAAAAGCAGTTTTACGATAATATTCAAAGTGCTTTTCCATTAAAAACGACTCTTTTTTAAGAGGTTTTAACTGCGAGCAATTGCATTATTTTGTGCTTTTAGTGTAATTCGACTAACCCAGATTGAGAAGTCTTGCAACTAGATATTAATCTGCGGAAGTGTTGTGTTTCTACTTGTTGTAACGAGTTTATGCTTAAATGTCTATACTTAATACAGACTTGATCGTGTTTTGGTTAAGTGCTGATTTGAAATCGCTCGATCAAGGATGTTAAAAATCTTTATTAAATTGAAATAATAACTGCTCGTGAGAATTTAAGAAATTTCAATGGAAAGCAATTTAATTATTTTCTTAAAGTAATATTTAACCAGCGGGAGAATTCTCACCGCACCTTTCATGTATACATTATATGGTGCATTTTGTGTTAAGATTCGTAGTAAAATCGAGTACGGATTTTGGTAATCTTCCCGCTGACCCTCTTGCATCCAAATTTGATAGATTTGAAAGTGTGGTTCAAGATCACATACCAAAGTTCATATTCCTAGCGTATTGAGTTTTTGAGTTATTGTGTGCACAAGCAGATTGACAGATGCAGCTCTGTGGCATACGGTATTGCATGTGTGTTTTATTGCAGCGGTTTTATAAACAATTATAAATCAGGACAGATACTAATATATCCTGTCTGAACTTATAAAATATTTGCATATGAAAAACTATTGATAAAATTTTATAAACATTGAGAAACAATATGAGAAGTTTGTTTATATTTAATATCTGGAAATCGAGAGTGTTTCTTAAAATATTTTCAAATTCATTGCCAGATGGCACTTTTCACATGGAATCGAAATTTAATTAATGTTAATAGATTGATTGATAGTTAACTTCTGAAAATATTGCAAGATTATATTTCATCAGGAGCTGAGCAAAATTTCAGCATACCTTTAAATGAGTGAAAAATCGTTTCCAAAACTCCATCCTCACAAAGGTGAAACACGTTAAATAAACGTTAGATATTCTCTTTCTGTTTAATCTACAACAAACATTACATGCAGACAGAGCGAATCTCCTCACGTGCAGGTAACACCCATTCACCTCTTGAATAACTTTCTTTCTAATGACCAACAAAAGCCTGGAAATGCTTTCTCAACAGGGGAAGTGCAGACCAGAACTAGCGGGGAAAAATAAACGAAACCTAGGTTACGTGTAATATAACAAAAACTGCTGACTGATCGGGATAGTAACAATCTGGCCGTGCATATTCCCTGCTTTGAGATTTTGTCTTTTTTTTTACTATTGACCTAGGTTTGTTAAGCGGGTCGTATGGTCGGGTAACGGTCAAGTTGGATTGCCTAACCTTGGGTTTTCTTTACAAGAGGTTAGGTAGTCCTGGGTCACGTATATTTAGCAAATATTTCAGCGTTTGGACATATTTGCTGGCGGAAAACTTCGGTTGTGTCAGTGCAGTCAAGTAGGTTAGCGGGCGAGAATAATGATGAAAATTCGATTCCGGACTTAGATTCCATTTCAGTAACAGTTCCCTCTTGTTTATAAATTAGGCCTGGCAACAAATTTCGTAATATGTTAACACAGAAAATATCTCTTGACGCAACCTGCTAAAAAGTTCCATCAAGTTTTCGAAAAAGTTACATTACATTTGTGAACCTTTTGTACTGTTTTAAAGAGTAGCTATTTGCTGAGTATTGTTACTTTAATTGTTCACGTCGCGTCGAGATACAAGATGATTAATACAATCTAAAAGCAGTGATTTATTTACAAATACAGAGTGATTTTCATTTATAAAAAAAGCATTTTGATTAAAATGGTTGAATTAATGAAGTTGAACATATTTTTAAATATTGCATCGAATGTATTTTTATACTGAATTTTGAATATATTAATAATGCATATATATAATATATTAAAAACGATTTTAATTATTCCTAAAATCAAGAATGGGAGACTAAGTACATATTCTTTACTCTAAACACATATTATTTTTTTTAAATATTTATTTTCTCTACTTTAAATGCAGGGTGAACTCTATTAAGCTATTTTCTAAAATATTAACTTAGGAAATGTTTTATACATATACACTGCAATATAATTAATTATATTAAATTTCTTTAAAAATCTACATTTTTCTTTAATTCAAATTTTTAAAATATTTTTTACTTAATTTTACATTATTATCACTTAAAAATGCATTTGAACAAATATATACATCATTATGTTATTCTTTTAGAAATTAATTTTCAGAAAATATTTTTATGACTGCTGACTGAATTTTCTTTAAATTCCGTGTTTTTCTAATAATAAATTATATTAAATTATCTAAATGAAGTCGAAACCTCAAATGAAGTCTCAGACTTGTTTCAGTGTATAACAGGAATCCTAATTATAAATGTTATACAATTGTCTTAAAAATTAAAGAAGCAGTGAGCATTTCAAAGGCAAGTAAATCGGAAACAAACAAACAAAAAGAAAACATATTGCTTCGAGTGAAAAACAGCGAAGATATATTATTACACTTTTCTTTAATACTTCCTGTTCTGAAGTACTAATTATTCTTTTCATTTAGTAACATAAATTATACCATTTTGTTCAAATATTAACATATATTTTCGAGATGAAATATTAAAAAGGGAAATTTTAATATTTTTATCTACTTTTGCTAATTTCAAAATCCATTATCCTTAAAATTAATGAATACAGAACATTTGAATGTTTAACATTTGATGATAAATAATAAAATAATAAATGTATCATGATGTACATACTGGTATTTAAAACAAACTAAATTTATAATCTAAAAATTAGTCTAACATTTTTTCTTTTTGTTACAGATATTTGACGATGAATGGGAAGCAGATCCAGCAGAAATGTAAGTATACGTCTGTTAAAATTTTTTGAATTGTCAGTTTCGTTTGGTTGTTATAGTATGTACAAATAAATTGAAACGTGAACACTAGCCATTAGCTATGAAAATTTCAAATGCCGAGAATAAACCTACAGTTCGCCGGTCTGTAGGGCTAGTGAGAATGTAGGATTTTTATTATGACAGAAAATTTTAAGTAAATAGTTTGTAAATTTTACGAAAGTAGCATCTTTGTATAGAAAATAAATACATCTTATTTTCCTGTTAAGCGTTTATAGCGGAAATTACTGCTATCATACATGATTTGAAACAGAGCCTGACAACAATCATAGACAAAATGTTACATTTACATGGATTCTTTATGCGTTGTCCAATCATTAAAATAATTTCATCATCGTAATCATGTACTTTTTTTTACCTTTCTGAAGAAACTTTTTTTCTTTGGGAGAGGAGGCTTACTTTAATTTTCTGCTGGCCACCTTCGCAGATTGGCATAATAGGTAATGAGAGCAGATTAAGCTTCCAAATCACCAGCTGCCTTTGTTAGCGAATTAAGAAAACACATTTAAGACCTTCTTTATCAAAAGGAAGGGTCTGTAAAAAGATTTCTGACATTCCTAAACAAAAAAATTCTAACAAAAAGAAAATTTTATGCTAGCTTTACCATTATATAATAAAATATTCACATGCATAGTCAAACAGAACTGCTAAATATCAAGAAATTTGATATAAAAAGGTATTATGTTTAAATTAACAAAACATTATTTAAATTGCATAAAAAGGAAAGACACTTTTCAATAATATTCATTAACTTGTATTTAATAAGTCCATAATTCATTAACTTACTTAATAACATTTTTACACTTATAGTTAAATATAATTTCATTTCAGTACTTATTATGAGGGCCGAAGACTGACATTTCCGATTGATGGACAAGTGCTTCATTGTTGTGGAGCTCATAAGCGATCGCATAGGTTCGCCTAATAGTAAAACCCTCCCTGTAAAAAAGGCAGGTGTTTGGGATGTAGAGACAGAAAGCAGACTAAACGCTGTCAAGTATATCGTACAGCATTGGCCATCCTTGGCAAACAAAGTAGCCTTTTCTGTTTTAAAACTTAACACTCACGTGTAGGTTGCATGTGAGGTTTACTCATCTTCATCTGTAACTTGGTGAACAAGCACCCGTGCATTTTCACTGTAACTGTTCAATATTTGTCTGACATATTTTGACAGAATGACTGTACCTTCATGAACAGCAAATTTGTTTCCAAATAATGAAGTTATTTGGTTTAAATTACCTGAATTATTTAGTGAAAATCCATGTACTTGCTATTTCACATTATTAGAGTTGATTCCTTTATTTAAATGTTTTTATGATGTAATTAAACAAACGTATTTTTGTACTACATATTGCAGGCAGTCACACTATAATCTCTTTAAGTTGATACATCTTTAAACGTTAGTTTTGGAGAATTATGGACAATGTATTGACTCATGAACTATAAAAATCTAACCGAATAAATTTTAATTTCCAGTGAGTTAAAATTATTTAACAGTGAATTCAGAAATAATTTAGCTCTAATAATTTTAATTTAACAGTGACATTTTTAAGCATACAGATTAAAAGTTTCCTGATGTCTCAGGAATTTAGATATAATCCAGATTTTGTAGAAAACCTAATTTAAAATAAACCAGTTGGAGTGTTCCCCTCTCGACTTTCTCTTATATTTCCGTGCAATTGCGCGTTTTATGTTTAGATTCATCGTATAATGAAGAGAATCGACTATACATTTCGGACATCTCCTTCAGGGGTGTAGTGGAGCCGGTACGCACCAGAACGCCGTTCCGGCACTGCTTTTTTTTACGATAAATAAATACCAAAAATTTGTGAAAACATCCTTAAAACAGCGCGATTTTTGTCAGCCGGGTTATAGCGTTCCGGCACTGCTTTTAGAGCGTACCGGCACTACTTATTTTGCGACTGTACCACTATGACCATTTGGGTCCAAACTTTGATACAGGTCTACTATTTAGATGACTAAACCTTATGTAGAATTTCTTTCTTCTATCGTTTCTGAGTTATCGTGTTCACATACACAAGGACTTTTTGTATGCTCCGTGAACGAGAAAATGAAATAAAAAACATTTCAATAAATGCTAAAATATTATAACATCATTCGATCTAAAATATACAAGTTCAGTTCCAATACTACCGCTAATGTAAGTAACATAAGAATATTTTATATTTCATTGCATTAAAAACACCGACATCATAAAGCTTTTTTTCATTTTGTTGAAAAATTGCTGAGGAATCAGATTCTTTTTAAAAGGCCATTAAATTTCCAGTTTCAACTAAATAGAAGTATTTTCTAATATCTCTAATTTCGCTTGGACTTGCACTAATATAAGAGTCATAATATCTGAAATTGTAAGAAATCTCTCTTTGAAAGTGAAGTAATAAAAATTCATCCTTTTTCAACCAACACGATCATTTTTTGCATGGGATAAACCTCAAAGAATATTATTCAATTTTTTGAAAAGTTACTCAGAGGAAAGTACTTTTTATTCAAAATTTTGCTACAAAGAAAAGATTTTCTTTACTTAAGATTTTAAGCCATTATATCAAAGTGTGAATAATACATTTTTCTGAAAAATAACTTTCTTGTTCAGAGAGCTTCCGGAGGAAAAACCAACAGTACAGGAGAGTATTCAAGAAACCCTTCAAACTCTCGATCTTTTTATGAACAACAAATTTCAAGAGGCACTCGACCTCATGGAACCATGGTAAGTATCCTCTAGGTATTTCATGAATATGAACAATGCTAATTCAAGAGTTATAATATTTTTATTTATTCTAAGAAAAGTTTGAGGTTTTTGTTCTTTCTGTCCTCGAATTTTCTTTTCTGAATACACATTTTCATAAATTCTGCAGTTTTAAAAATTAATCTGAAATCAAAGTATGAAGAAATGCTTCCGAAAACTAGATAAAAAAATCTTATGGACGAGTTTCTGGTTCCTTTATTTACGTACATTGAGTCAATTTGAAGTCAGGAAGTCAGTTCGTCTTCCAGTGCAATGCTTTGTCAGTGGAGATTTTTAAATTTTCAACTCTCTATTTGAAGACTTGAATGTGCATTTACTATTCTTTCAATTTTTATCACATTGAAAATGCCAGTATTATAGTTTTTAAATATAATTTTAAATGTTTATATAAAACACGGGTCTGTTTTTATGGAATAACTACCATTATTACTTTATTATCGATCTTTCTTGCGATATACAGGACTTGATGGGACAAACTTTAGAGCACATTTTTTTCTGTATAGGAATACATGGACGCAAGAGACGCATTGAGGAATAGGACAGGAAACATAAATTTTTTACTTACAACATTTGTGATAAGGTTTTTTCTTTGTAACAATTTTTAAAATAATTATTCCAAATCGCGACCAACAACAGTGTTTGAAAGTTTCGATAGAGTGTCCGGCATTCATTTTTTTAACAGATTCTGTTGAGAAACTCGTCGTTCAAATATTCGTTAAGTCTGTACACTTGCGAGATTTATTTGATATCTGAGAAATGTACACCAATCACTCCATTGGGGCTACCATGGATAAGCTACTATTGGTGAACGCAATTTTAAGCTACTATTGTAAAAGAAATGCTATAAAGAAGCACTTTTCAACTATGCTATAAGTAAACAATTTATGCTTCCATTCATACCTATTTCTTGTGTTTGTGCCTCAGCATAGCACTTGTGCTCATCCATTCCTCTACAAAAAAAAGTGTTGCAGTGTGCTCCAAAACCTCTTTGAGAGTTTGTCCTATCAAGCACCCTGTACAAGCCAAAGCTAAGAATTACTAGCTGCATTTTTTTCTTTTTGAATCCATATCAGGAGTCTTTTCTAAATTAATCGCTTAAAGCAACGAAAAGAATTGGCTCCAGAAACGAAAACGTCTTTTGTAAAGAGCAAATTAGTGGCGATTTCTCAAATAGATGCGTTATTATAGGTATGTCATATAATAACCATCCGACAAAGATAGACGTTAGGTGTAATAATATCTTATAATATGGAGGGTAGTAATAACAATTTTAAGTAGGTAAGTATATTAGTGGTATTTTAAGTATATAAGTGGTGTATAAATATATGTTTTGTTTGAAAAAGTAAGCAAATGATAACTTTTCACCTTTTTATTTTTATTTTAGGGCGCATTGCAGTTCATATCACGCTTTAGGAAAGTCCACAGTGTGTTTCATTCAAACAATACTGTCATTCGATCCTGTAAGTAAAAAATCCTGCTTAAGAACCTTTTTCAAATATATATACTCAACTATAGTCAATGGCAAATCAAATTGGAAAAACATAGAAAGCTACGAGCACCGCACCACAGAGAATTTACATAATATGTGTTTTTGAGCATCTTTAGGCTATAGAAAAAACCTCAAGAACCTGAATATTTGTCTATTTAAATACTGAATTTCAATACGTAATATATTGATTGCTGACGTTTTAAATTGAATCTTGTTCAACTGTATCAATTACTTTTAAATACCAGATTCAGGATTATTTAATTGGACGTAATGATATACAGAGTGGCTTTCCTCGCATTATCAACTTCACTTGTAACACACTTTAAAGTATTGTTTCTTATTATTTTATGAGTTGAGATCCAACATTACATTCTTTGTCAATTCACTGTGTAGTTACAGACACGTGTCTGCTTAGTTTTACTATAAATTAAAACAATCATCTATTGGATACAAATGACGAGGAATAAGTTAATTTTTCCCCTACTCACTAAATTGCAGACGACCTAAACGAACAAAAATATGATCAAATAATGTTAATTAAATATTTTATTTTACTTTATAAAATTCATTCTTGAAGCTCTGAGCAGAAACGACTGAATTATTCTTAAATTTGATGAAATACTAATAATGTAATTAAATGTAGTTAGAAATTTTATCCTTTTCATTTGTGTAGATTTTAATTTTTGAAATAATACCAGAAAGCGATTCTATTAAGATAAGTGTTTTTGGATCGAGCGAAATTTCCAATTCATATACTTTACAATAATGAATGGCAGGAACGTGATTGATTTCTACAACAAACGAAAGACAATTATTCAGTTTCGGCACAATAGATGCCCACAAATATCAATTTACAAAGCATACTGTGATGCATCAATCATGTACGCATCATTACGCATTTTTTGGTTTTACATTACTATTCGGTGTTGAATTCGGGTTCTTAACTTCTTCGCCATGTAATAGAATGATTCCATGCGACTATCTTCTACGTTAGATGTCAGGTGAGTAGAACGTACAAATATTCACACTTGAAAGATTTGAGGTTGAAGTCACTCGTGCATGGTAGTTTTATCCTCGGAGTTTTGTGTTCTTAATATTGTGACCTGTTCATCTTAGTGTGTGAATTCTAACAGTTAATTCTTGTAGACTTTGCAATTTCTTCAACTATTGTGGGCTGAAGAACGTGCAGTGATAATGCTTTGTGAATAAGAAAGATAAAGATTATTTGTTACGCTACAAGAATGGTCATAGTTAACAACAGCAAACTTCTGGTTTCAATAATAGAGCGACTTAAATCCATTTCAGGGAATATTTTGTACTTTAAAGCTTTCATAACTTCAATTTCGAATTCATCTGAGTGTGTTAATTCTAACAGTTAATTCTTGTAAACTTTGCATTAATTAAAGTATGGTGGGCAGACGAACGTTTAGTGATAATTGCTTGGGAACAAAAAAGATGAAGATTATCTGTTGCGCTACAAAAAATTTCACAGTTGGGAAATAAGAGTTTTTCAGAGGGACAAATTTTTAGTTTCAATAATAGCACAGTGTCATTTGGTCCTAGGAGGCTTTTTTGCATTAAAACTTTCATAACTCCAGCTTCATAACGGGTGCAAAAGTTTAGTATAAAAATATTTCAAGGTTTTCATTTCTACTGAATTCATATTTAAATCATAGAAGCTTCTTAAACAAATAAAAGCAATCCAATTTCGAAGGCTTAACTCAGGTTACTGAGCTTAAACTTTGATACGAATTGTAACAGTATATGAAAATCTTTTATCATTTCTATTAGTGAAGAAGAATTGTTGCAGAAATCAAATAAAAAGAAATTGATATTGTAAATCCGCAATAAACAATGGAAATTATTAATATATGTATTTTATATAGATTTTTAGGTTATTAAGGCTTAGCAAAGAAACTTCAATATGTAAAAATATACACTAAAGCGGGAAATTTAAACTTACACAATTAATGTACCCTGGTTCATAGAAAGTCTGAAAAGTCCGATTTTAGAGAATAATATCAAATTACAAGATATATTTATGTTCTTAATATTGCACTGTAGATTTTTTAGACAGTACTTTTTCACCAATATAAATAAATATTTACGAAAACAATCTATATTTTATATGTAATCAAAATATAAGAGTGATTTAGAATGGATTAATGTTCTATAAATATTCTGCGGAGTCAAATCAATAGTTTTGAAGAACATAGAGGAAGTTGGTTACAAGGACAAACAGACCACTGGTTTTTAAGATTTTTGAAGAAATTTCACAAACATTAGCATAATAAAAATAAACAGATATAATTGTTCATAGGAAAAAAAAGAGAGAGCTTCACTATAAGTATGAAAGCAGTAGCGCAATCAAAATAATTATACTAATTCAAAAATTAACCACTGATTTCAGAGTACTTGAAACTCGCAAATGACTGTTTAATTAAGAAATGTTTAATAAGACCGACTGACTTTAGAAACAAAATGTGATATCTTTTGGAACGAAAATGCGATGATTTATAGACTAACATGCCGCCATGGTAGCATAGCGCTCACTTATTTATGCAGTAATTTCCGATCTTCATACTTCAAGTCCCCTCTCGAATGAAATGAATCCTACGTATTTGAAAAATGAACAACTTTAATGCAATGCTCTTAGATTAAATTAAAAAGACACAAAATGCAGAATTCTGCAATGTACATGGTTCTGTTTCAGGACGATATTACTCGAACAATGGAGGTTCTAAAAGAAAGCGTAGCTGTTTGCAACAGACTGAGGAGAAAAGGAACTTTGGTATATATCACCAGACTTCTCAGAGGGGTGGATTACAATATGTACACAACAGGTAAGAAAAAGCGTTAACTTTTGAAAACCATAAAATTTTGCATAAAATTTTTAAAACATTCTTCAGAAAAAGAAATAGAGCTTCCTGATCGTTTTAATAAATATTGAATTATGCCACTAAAAACTTTTTGAGAAAATAAAATATTTATTTATTAAACATAAGCAATTTTCTTCGAATCGTGCGGAAATATTTAAAAAATTTTTTAAACTTTTTGTGCAGAAAATTACTTTTTGTTTATATTTTTTAAGATGTTTTTATTTAGTCTTTTATTTTTAGATCTTATTAATAATAAAAATAATTTCATGGGGGGCACGTTTTTGGTGCTGCAAATCATAGTTCCTGATTAATTTAATTTCCTTTTATAAATTTATATAAAATATTTTAGTACACTTTTTTCTGAAATTGAATTAATTAATGAATGCTTGTTTTATTTACTTCAATAAATTAACATAAAATACTGTAAGTTAAATTAGCCTTATGCAACAAAGTTTTATCTGAAATTTAAAGAATTAATAAATTTTAGTTTTATTGAGTTTGTAAACTCATTTATTTCAATTTTCACTTTCACTTTTAAAAATTCATTATCATTAATATTTTATATTAAATTGTTTCATATAGTAAAATTTCATCTAAAATTTAATTCGTTATGAATTAGCTTAACAAAACATTATTGTTGATTTGTTTATTTTTATTTAAAAATTTATGATAAAAATAACTTTAAAAATAATATGAATGATTTGCAAATATAACGTACATCATTCATTGATGATTTCCGCTGCAATTTTCCGAACAATAATCTTGTTGCAATTTATCTGTTTTTTTCTTTCGTGCAAAACTTTGAGTAGCTCCTTATTATCATTATTATTTTGTCAATTTAGAGGAAGTTCACGCAGAATTATGTTACGCAGAATGCCTTCTGTTAACTGCACTCCTGACATTCGTTTCTGACAACTCTTTCGTTAATTTCATCAAAGGAGGACTCCGCATTAGAGCTTGTTACAGAGCTTACAAGTAAGGCAATTGAATTTTCGAAGTATATATATAAGTTTAATTCATGGATAGTTCCTACACCTGTTTTGTAAACGGGAATGCTTTATCTATCTACTTTTTTAAAACACTGCCAGTAATATATATTACAAAAAAGTTTTGCTTGAACGGTATTCAATTTAGTACCTTAACCAACAAGAAAGTTACGTTGTATTAAATCTTTACGTATGAAAAAGCATTAAAAAGCGTTAGTTAAAGTATTCTTTTCAGTTTTCGCTGTTTTAAACCATAGACTTCACTACTTTCTTTGTAGTTTTGTGATAATTTACGAGTAAACTTACTTGATTCCTTTGAATAAATTATTTTCTTTCTCAAATGCGAGTTTAGTTGAAACTAGATTTCAATTTTAGGGAAGCTGCGTTAATCCTCGAAAACAGAAGATGGGAGGACGAGGAAGACAGACGCCATTATGAGAGTGGTGTTCGGATGGGTCTTGGCATATTCTACTTGGTACGGAGGTTTTTTTCACACTTTCCTATTATTATTACATTTTTTTCAGTTGGAAGAAGTCAATAAACGCATTTTTAAACATAAATGGAATTTGAGTTCCCAAAGATTAATATGAGCTCTAAATGAGAACTGTGTTTTGAAAGCAACCGCTAAAGGAAATCAGTATTTTTTCCCCTATGTAAAAGAATTCTATTCTTAAGCTACAAGGAAAATTATTTCCTCTTTTGTAAGTAGATTTTTCATCATGTTTATTAAGTTAGTTTTACAATGGGCTGTAATTCATATTTGCATCAGTTACATATTTGCATTTTTAAAAATAATCTTGATTGCTTTGATAATTATTGAAAGAGTTATTTATTACATTTTTGACGAAGTAGAAATGTTTCTAATAAAGAAATTTAATGAAAAGCTTACACTTTTTTTAATTAGTTAATTTTGTGCAAACTACAGTCTACAATTCTTGTATTTGAAATTTTCAAGAGAAGACAGATGATCAATAAATGGGTTCAATTTATGTGATGTCACAATTACATTGACAAGCTTAATTAATTGCACATGCCATCTAAACATACCTCTAATTCATTTGGAAAGAATATTCGGGTTTTGTCTGTTATAATGGCACTTAATCATCCTGAATTATTAAAAGCTTAGGCTGTGAAAATTCGAAGGCAATTTTTAAACCTTCATCGATCTGTACACAGTGTTCTATTAGGCCCAACGCTAATAATGCTAACTAATAACTAACCTGTATAAAATAAAAAGTAATCTGATGAATAATTTTAGTAAAATTTCTTTAAAATATTATGAATTCTAAAAAAGACATCCAGAGAATTTAGATTAGACATACTGTATAATGATTGAATGTGTGATTCTAATCCAAATAGAAAACAATATTAATTAAATTATACAAACTTTAGGAGCTAATAAAAATTAAATTAAAGCTCTAATACATGTGCTTGAGTTATATTACCGAATTATAAGCATGTGAAGCAGAGTATAGAATTTGAATAAACAAAAATAAACAATGATTTCAATCTACAAAAGAAATATTTTCTACATCTCTAAAGGAAATCAATTCAATCTCCAAACAAAAACGAACAGCAGTTACAAGATGCGCAGTAGATTCAAAGTTTGAAGTAGCTTGAGCCACTTTACGTTTATCATGTGAACATGAATTAATCCATTTAGATTCGATCTTGATCATGTAGCGTATAACAACTTAAAAGACATTTCTTTTAGAGACAATCCTTAGCTAATGCGTGTATTTATGAGTATTTCGTGACTTTCTGCTTTAAATAATTCCACAGTTTCAATAATTAGTTAGTCATAAGGTAATAGGAAATTATACGTAATAGTCAATAATTATAAATATCTATTTGGTAACATATCATATGGAAAGGAAAGAAACTGGGCGCGTCAAACTCAAATTCAGTGATGTTATGGTGCCTGAATTTCGAACACTTATAGCTATAGTATTAATTAAAATTATAGCTATTATATTTAAAATAAAAATAAGAATTATAATCAAAACGAATCAAGACTGGAACATTTTATGTTATTATATATATTCGTGTCAACAAAAAGAAATGCCGGTTAAGGTTCCGATTAAACTTTTGCGACATCTCTTCACTATAATGCCCGAACAGTGAAAAAATTAATTTTGGCCGTTTATGAGCTTTGATAATTTTCTATGAGATGCTGACACATTATTCTCTGAAATGCATACACTATGAATTATTTGACATTGAAAAATGTGTAGATAAATTAGTTTATTATTATTTTTTTAGAATATTGTATTAAATACTGTCATTTTCAGGTTGTTGCTCATCTCCCTACTAGAATCATTCGAGTCTTGGAAATGATTGGATTCTGCGGTGATAAAGTAAGACTCCCCAATTTCACACTTTTGTACAAGAATATTAAATCATGTATTTCTATGAAGTGAATGATCCCAATTGTTTTTTTGCTTCGATCCGGATAACTTGTTAAGTTTAATGTGGTAGGATTATTTATATTCACAAAATCTGCTTATCATTATCTCTTCGAAATAGTTTATACATCTTCTTTTATCGTAAAAATCACTGCATTAAAGTAGTTTAGCAATAACTTTGACGATGTAATTGTGCGACATCATCACAGCTGTAAATACGTATTAACATAATATTTCTTATACACCACGTAAATCAGCGATATTTGGGCTCGTTGTACATTCTTCAATTTCACTGTAATCATGCCATTCGACCAGTGAGAATTTTTAGAGTCTTTCATAATTGATGAATAAAACGTTATACTTTATAATTAATTTAACAAACACTGAAATGTCAAAAGATGTTGTTCTCTTGTATGCCTGAAAAGAAGAAAAAAGCGGAAATAGTGAGAAACACAATATTACAATAATTCATTCTGGATATAACTTCGTTTTATTATTAAAAGAATTCACGAAATTTATTGTAACTTCACTTAAACCTTTCGTAGAATTTTAAATTCTAATAAAACTGTCAAAAGAGTTACTTTAAAAAATTGGTTGCATTACTGCCATAATCTAGTAGTCTAATAAGAAATGTTCTTTATAAAGTCAAAAGTAATTATTTTTCTGTTGTTAAAAGCGTAAAGATGTGTTCAATATGATGCTGCTGTAACGAATTTGTAATTTACAATGAGTAGAATCAAGTCATGTAATATTAAAGTCATATAAAGAACGTAACTGCTCTGTGTTGTGAAGTCATGTCCTTTGTTAATCCTGCAAGATGTGCAGTGGATTTTAAAATAGAAACTGGCGCTATGCATTTGACATATATCATATCAGCATGAATTGGCATCATTTTGAATAGTGCCTTCCACAGAAATTAAATATTCTAAGTGCTTGAGAAATATTCTTATCCCAAAATACTCAAAATTTCAGTAATTTTCTATTTTTTGTGTATCATTGAATCGTTAATTTTAATTCACTGACGGAATGCTTAAATTGAATAGGCGCAACTGTTCCGACTGTATAAATGTTCTTTTCTTACATTATGAGAAAGAAAAATACAGCATCATTCAGAACATGTTTCTGAAGGAGAAATGCAAGGAATGAGATCACGAAATCTAACGAAATGATATTTCTTTGCTGCCTATTCACAGCTCATTAATCTCTTGCAGAACGAAAAAAGTTCAATTTTTTCTTTTTTTGCTTTCATCTGAAGGTTAATGAAATCAAAATGTATACAGCTTTCTAATAATAACTGAACTGCAGTAGCTTAAGTGAGTGAATAAATAAGCGAGGCAAAAAATGAAAGAAAAAAATACCTGAACGTCAAACTGTAAAAAGTGTAATGCACACTGTTTAACAACGGATTCCGAGACTACCAATTTTGGACGATTTTACACCGGAAAGGGGTGTCAGGCAATAAGTCATATGAGCGCATTTCCGGAATTTTTTTGTTAGATCACGCTCAATAAAATGTAAACATCATCCTTCCATTCTTCACTTTCCTCCTATTCTGATGAAAATAACTCTGCCCGGCGCATGTGCAAAAGCTTGGAGGGTTTCAAATCCGTTGCTAAACAATACCAAACACTGATTGAGTACAAAAGACAAAACATTCGTTGTTTTACCCGATTCGTAGAATTAAAATACATTGTAGTCTCTAGAGAAACAAGGCACCAAAGAAAAAAATTGGATTTTTAAAAAAATATATTAATTCGGAAGATTTATAAAGAAAGATATCATCGACCGTTCAAAATGATCGATAGATATAATATCAAAGATGTATACTTGAAATGCATTTAACTTATGTGGAAAAAATTATAATTTTAAAGAAGCTTTTTGGTCTTTATTTATAAATATTTAATTGAAATTCCAATTTTATTTATATAGCAGCAAACAACGACAACTAGTTGCGCAAGAAAATCGATCAATTAAAAAATTTCCTTTCACAGTATAGAAAGGTTTAGGAAATATTAGTCATATGCATAACTAATAAATCATTCTTGGTCATTGCTCTAAAAATTGCAAAAATCCTTTTCTTTGTTTTCCAAAAAACACTTGAAAAAATAGTTTTCGATTGCTAACAGGAAACTGATATATATTTTTTACTATACACATAAATTTAACCCATCAGAACCTATTTTCAGCAGCAGCAAATAAGATCAAACAATTTCTATCATACAAAAACTATATAAACGCGTAAAAACGATATAAACACGTATAACGACAGCAATAAAATCTTTTTTCCAATTTTGCTTATTCAGTATTCACGATTACTCTACGAGTTAGGAATTCGTAAGCATTCTATTGTGAACCAAGCCAAGATTTGCTTATCGATATTTATATTCTGCGCATTTCTGAGCAACATTGAAAATTTTGACCTTCTAAGAACAATGACGATTGTACGAACTCTTTTTCCAGTTTTCAGTTGTTCAGAAGCTCTAAGAACACGATTTTCATCAGTTACAAGACACGAATTCTGTTCGATTCCTCTAATAATGCATCGAAATCGAACTTTTGCCCTAAGCGACCGCGCCAAAACTTAAATGCAAACCATTTGCGAGGAAAGAAGAGGAAAAAGATTCTAATTCGATTTAGATCATTGAGCACTGAGTTCACTCAATTTAATTGTGGTTTGAAATGGGCCGCGGATTCATCAGACTGAAACTCTATCGCAAAGATTTTCTTCTGTAAAACGGTAATCGTTCGAAAAAAATAATCTAAAATTCAGTATGAACTGAAGTTAATGTAGGATACAAGAACACGAAACAAAATATGAATGAATAGGAAAGATTAAGTGAATAATATGAATTTCCTGGTGTTAATAAATTGTAGCTTTTTCTTCTGTTACATTTATCTTATCTGATCAAGTTAAAAGTAGGTTTCTCAGAAGAACATGAATATTTAAAAGCTCCGGAACCGTATGATGAAAATAATTTTGATGTGATAACTGATTTTTTTTCCAGAAAGGCTTTCTGATATTTATTTATTTAAGACTTTCTTGTTGCGTATTTGCAAAGAAAGAGGTCTAAGACTTAACGAAAGAATCCGTACCATTACAGATACTGAAATGCAAGGTGATATAGATTTCCCACTGTGTTCCAGTTTTTTTCTTATAGATAATATTTGTAATATAATTATGGTCCATTATCATATGCCAGTATGATTGCTTTTGGTCGAGGATCGGTTACAAAAATGCGTACAAACTCTTTAAAAAACATGCTATGGCAACAAATAAAGAAATATATCTTCAAGCTAGGACGGTGTTTTATATCGACTTCCAACAGGACATTTGAGGAAAAGTGGAGACCTGCTTTAATTTCTAATTGATTCAGTTTTACACTTTAAATTATAATAATAATGTACAAAAACATGCAACGAAACCTTCTGCAAATTTTGTTTCAAAACTAAGCTGTAGTATCATCTATTTTCATTAATTGTTTTTCTAGTCGATTTAATTGGCATTTAGTCCATATGAGTGAAATATTGAAAAACAAAACAGGAAATCTTGTACATTTTGTGTGATCACGTCCCTGCTATCAAATTCAGAATACAACATCATCACAAAGAATCTTTTTGCTCTGGGAACCGAGAAAAACGAACTAATATTGTTTAGATACAGGCCGATATAGATATGGATGAATTTCATCGACCACATTCCTATCGGCGATTTTGATGTATTCCATTTTTTTGACGATCTGATGGAGTTCCTGAATTATCCATCGAGTGTGTACACTATTCTAAACAACTTCACAATCACCGCGCGTGTCCTCCTGAATTCATGTTTGCACGTGATAATCTGAAATTTGTTGAAGCCTGTTTGAATTTTTGTATATTTTGAATTTATTTACACAAAGAATACAGCAATGACACGTGCATTTGTGTACGGTGTTCCTGGAACTCTTATAAACTGTGCAAAATAAGTGTATCCGCTACAGGCCTTCAGACAAATTTCAAATCACACAAAATTCCGGAGTTCATTCTTTTAAATTTTTTAAATGGAGAATTATGACGGTTTTATTTAAGTTATTTCTTAAGTGTTGTCTAATTTCAGTGAACTAATAAAATTAATGATAATAAATTGATTTCGCTCGCTATATCCATTTCATCGTTTAAGACATATTTTTCCGTCTTTGCAATGAATCAATGCAGTTTTCTCATGTTGAATTAATCAAAAATTCACTAAACAATATTCCTTTCTTAAAGATAAAAGTTTTAGAAAACAGAAATACTTCCATTTTATCTTTTGCATCAGCGTAAAAAAAAACTGTTACCATATCATTAACGAAAAAACCGCCTTCTCTTTTAGCTACTCTTCTATAGTTCTAGCAAATTCTCTAAAAAAAACACATGTGGGGAATCCTATTTTTGCTAATGTTTATTCTCTACATTAACAGTGAGAGAACATTTGTTCACCAGCTTTTGAAAAAATCCATTTCTTTCCTTTCTTTCAAGGAATAAAGAGATCCCGGAAACAAAAAATGAAGCAACCTACGATTGTCATCTGTTTGAAACGCTATCCGACTTTCTTACACCTGATTTTATAGCTATTTTAATCGAATATACAATGCAATTTTTTTACATTCGTATTGCTTTATTCTTATTTGTCATATTTGAGGAAAAACTTATCGAATGTTCTCTACCATCACTGATATTACAGGTTTAAATGCACGTGAACCAAAATTTTCTGTCTCGCAATTTAATTAGTTGTTGTAAATTTCATTTGCAACAGTGTACAAAATTTATCAGTTTAACCCTCCTAACGGCGCAGATGGCTTTTTCTGTTATTCATGCTCATTTCAAAACCGGATAATTCGTATTTATATAAATATTTTCTTAAACTTCCATGGATAAATTATTTTTAAGATTTCAGATATATGATAAAATACAAAAAAGACCGGTTCATTCATTTTAAAAGCTAAGTTTTTTAGCCTGAAAGCTATATGATCAAAATAATTGGGCGCTTGGAAGGTTAAAAACTTCCAGAAGCTTCTGTGCCATGTATAAATTTTAATGTGTGTCTTAGTTTTTCTTTTATTATTTATATTTCAATCTTGAGTGCTAGCGTTTTTTTTTTATAATTTTCTGCTTTGTATTTTGTAAATAAATTTGCTTGTTAATAAATCTGACTATTAAAATGTTGTAAAGTCTACAAACTTGTATATAATATCCATACGTAACGAAAAACATTTTGTTTTAATAGCAAACAATTTTTTTTAAATACATCGTCGATTTATTTTAATATTTTGTTTTAATGTCAAACGAATTTTTAAAATAAAATACATCATCGGCTCATTTATTTTAATAACCTTGAAAGAAAATGGTTTCGCTTGGAATGGTCTTACATGTTGCATATAATGTCTTTTCTTCTCTTTTTTTTCCTTAGGAAACGGGTCTTCAGTATATGTACGATTCGGTTGCCTTGGACGGCTCGCTTCGGTCACCTTTGACAGCCTTGTTTCTGCTTTGTTACAACACCATCATCACTTATTTGTTCGGTAAGCGTCGCTATTTGATTTTGATCTAAAAGGAATTTTTATTTTAATTAATAACCTTGAGGTTCTGAAATGTTTTCAAAGTATTTCCTTAGCCTATTAATTCAAATGAATCTTAGCCTGAAAGGTAAATTCTCGATGCAATAGAGTAATAAACTATCCAGCCAAATGAATCTGTACAATAAATCGCAGTGGTTATTAGGTAACTGTATTTGCAATGCCACTTTTTCTTCAGCAATAGCGATGTCCACAGGTGAAGAACCCTCGAGTTCAAAAACTCCGTCAACCCACTTTACATCGGCAAATCAGATTTGATAAGCTACTGAAGTTAAGAAGAGAGTTTATGTTTACGTCAAATACCTATTCGAGTTGATGGACTTTGTGACAATTTGATGCAGGTCTTAGAATTTGAGTGTAAGAACCACACGCCAAATTTCATATGTCTAGCTCGTTGCATTTTTTATACAGACATTTTAGTTTAAGTTGTATTGAAACAACTCTAGAACTATTTTGGGATCGATTTCCTAATTTTGAACTTTGGTCAGATGACGAGGTCTGCAGCCAGTCTCCATACTTCTAAGCCACACCAGCTGGAAGAAGTTTCACTGTTGACGTCATATTTAGGGCGCACCAAGCCTACATATGCGGAAGATCTTTGGTGAAATCACGTTCTAAACTTGGAGCTGTCTGGTCCTGAAGCTGAGATCTTACAGCAAGTCCACAAACTCACCGACATAATTCCAAAAATGACCTTTTTCGGACTCAGGTTTGAAAGGCGAGAGTCATCAAAATTTCGAGATCGAAGATTTGACCATTATAATGCTTTCACTAGGTATATTTCGTATGCAAAAAAAAGCTTATAAAAACGACCAATGTGTATATATTATTAAGAAAAACGCGCAATATTTGATTCTTAAATTTTAGTTTCATTTAAGGTATCCGACTAGGTTCGGAGAAAAAATTTAAAAAAAGCATGCACCAAAAAGACTTACTGAGAAAAATAACAAAAAATATAAATATAATAAATAAAAATTCATATATCATCAGTAGTTTTTGAAAATAATGTTTTTTTCAAGAATTTTAATAAAAAGTTAAATGCTAAGAAAAACAACACAATTGAAAAAATATGGACATATTTAATTTTAATTTTGCATGTGTATTTCTCGAACTATCTAGAATGTAATAGACCGCAAGATAAAATTTATTTTAATAAATAAATATTTTATGAACATTCAAAGTTGACGTCATTGATTTTTCGCGAAAAATTATCCTATGTTTCGAACTGAAAGTGACTGTAAAATGTGATTAAAAAAATCTATAATAAAACATGCGGACTATTACACTGTCAAAGGTTTTTGACACATGTGTAACAAATTTCAATGAACTTTAATGAATTGTTTTGGAGATATCACGTTTTTAGTGGACCAATTTTAGTGAAATTTTCATTTTTCAGAAAACGCATTTAAAAAATATAATAACACATTAGTTTAAATTAATATCAAGGAATAAGTATAAAATAGAAGACTATTTTAGAATCTTAAAAGTTGTGGATTTATTTTTAGATCATAAAAAAGTTTTTGAATTTTTTTTCGAAAATCGCCTTTTCAACCTAGTCGGATGGATACCTTAACAAAATTTAGCTCAGAAAAGATATTATTTCACGCTCCTGAGAATGTTGATAAAATCATTCGTTTTCTGTTTTCCGTTATAATGATGCTGTCGTCATTGTTCGACTCTTTCTGTTAAAAAAAGATGCACACGAGCGAATGCAGAGATGCTATTAATGTCACTTCCTCCTTTTCTGAAGTAATCAGGTTGATAAAGGATTGTTTAGAAAAATAGCTCTTCTCTCTCATTATATGTTACAGCTTAGCATACTCTTGCAGAATTAATCTCCCTTAACGATCATTCCAATACCAGGAATATTTTAGATGCAGGTATTTTATTTTGCAATCGTTTTCGATCTTAAAATTTTACCTAGGTTTCTAAAATTAAAAAAAAAGCATTATTAATATAAAACATAATAACGTAGACTGAATTGATAAAGCGTTGAATTTTAATGGCATTATTATTTCATCATTTACAAGGTTGTTATAATTAAAGTTCGTCTATTCAGAAAGCTCTAGAGCCGGTTCCGAGGCTGCAAACGGAACACAATTTCACTAGAAAGTAATACATGTGATGCGCTCTATCGAAACAAGAAAAAGTCGTGTGAGGTAGTGCACTGTCTTGCATAGAAACGGTATTTTGTACTAAAAAAATGACTTTACTTCCAGAGCTGAATTTCTTCGGCGTTTTCAGTTAAACTTTAAAAACATTTTAAAAAAGTCCTCAGATGAACTATTCAATTTTGTTTCAGTAATAAAAAAAAATCAGCAAATCTCAACACTGATATTGGCGCAGTACTCCATATTGACGAAAATACTAACTTTTTCTATTTTTCTGTTATTTATTTATTTATTTTGATTTTCACAGAGCGAATCACTGGTATTACATATTAGTGAAAGTACTACATACTAGTACCCTAAGAACTGGCTCTAAGTACATCTCAATGAGTGAACTTTAATTATAACTACCCTGTATTTCAAAAATGGCTAACATACATATAATGAAATTAGAACATTTATAATGAAAAATAACAATGGAAGAGCTTATATTTATTGTTTAGAAGTATATATGGTGAAAACTCGTATGGCTAAGTAGTTCGTACCTGAACGACTTCAACGTTTTTGAGTAAATCTTATTTATTTATTTATTTGCTGTACAAATTAGCATTATTTAGAAAACTTGCATGTGTGTTATTAATAGCTTTCGCGCTTTTTCTCAAACATATCATTCTGAAAGTTTTACAATAAACTGCTTCGTTGATTTTATGCATGCTTTAAATTGGTGTGTCTTAATGGAATCTGAATCAGTGCAATGTAATTTATCATTTCTAACTAAGGTTTTCGATGAATATTTGAGATGGTATGTCTTTATCTATTGTTTTTGGGGTGCTGCGAAGTTTCTAAATCTCACTTTGTACTTACAAGAAAAATTTAACAAATTTATATAAATTTATGATGAAAAATTCCTACAAATCGATTACAATTTTAAGACAATTTATTTAGATTTAGAGTGTCTATCCTTTGGTTTTTTTGTTTAAATTTTGTATATTCTTTTGGATATGGAATTCCTGTGTGGTATTTGTTTCTTGTATCGATTTTTTACACACACACACGCTACTAGGTAATCAAATTTCTAATCTTTTTCACATACTCTTTCTATTTAGTTACTTTTTTAAATTTCTCTCGAACTTAATGACACAGTCTGTATTCACTTTATTTTATACTTCTATCAATATATACACTTTATTGAATAAAAAACGATGAAAATTACATTAATTCTTTTCAGTAAAACCAAAATAATTCTATTTTTATTTAAATCACCAGAATTTCATCCGTACGTAGGCAATACCATTTACTTCACTTTTCTAGGTTAGCCGTGAAACGCAAAAATGTTACGAAAGATTGGCCTAATCATTTCAGTAGACAAACTGGCGACCAAAGAATCGTTATTTAACATTATGTAATCACTACGATCTTCATGAACTTGAACTTCGCCGTACTTTTTCTACCTTTAGAAAGACCCTGAGGGATTGACCTGTAATGGGCCGCCGGTCCACTTTCGAAGAACAACTTCTCTGTATTGCGGGTCAATCTGCTAGATCTCACCTGGCACGATGAGTTGCTACAGAATCATGCTGCATCTACGGGTTTCACTGTCATAAAGCGGTTCTAAGATAGAGTTATTAGAACTGATACTTGTTTGGATTGGTGGGGGGCTCTCATTATGCCAGAGATGCAACATTCCTAAGTTGTTTTGCCTTAAGGAAGAACTTTTTCTGAATTCCAGCATGTAATGCAGCTCTTCTGGACTGCAACAGAGTAAGAAACTGAAAGTCCGAAACTTGACAGTTAAATATTTATGTTCCTTTTCTAGTTTATAAATGCTACACTAGAAAATGGTTGAAATTTCTGAAGTAATATTCGCAGAAAAGTTAGGTTGTTATCAAGTATTGAAACTTAAAAAAAATGTAGTTAGAATCGTATGTTATTGGCTCTCAGTTTAATTCTTTAAACCATTAAAAATTATAATTATTTATAAATTAAAAAAAAAATTCTGAGCTAGCAAAAAGTCAAATTCCAAATTTATTTGCGAGTAACTAATTTTTTTTAATAAATAAATCTGAATTAATGTATGCACATGCTGAAATGAAACTCTTGACAAAAATGATTACCATGTTATTTGTTGGACTGTTTTGTGCTCTAAACAAGAAAAAGTCTATTTAAAATTGTCAAAACATTTTTAAAAACGTTTTAAAATCAGCAAAGCATATGCGAGCATATTTTCTTTAGGATTTGCTATTTATGTATGTGTAGAATATTTTATTGCATTCATTAGTAGAAAAGTCTACTACGTATCTTCGGAAATTCTTCACTTATTTACTTTTAATATTACTGTTACTGAAACAAGAATTATATCCTGACTTTTACGTGAAGGGATGCTACCCTTTATGAAATAGCAATTGCCTTTTTCAACGGAAATATAAGAATGGAGTCCTTATAATTATGTTTATATAAATACAAAGGATATCGTATAATGATTACAGACACATTAATTTATTTTAAGTTAATTATCTTTGAAACAGAAAGCTATTAAAATACAGTCAGACTTCTATTTAACGAAGTCGCTAAATCTCGAAAAAAAAGTTCGTTATATGGAAAATTCGTTAAATAGAGATTCACCTTTTAAAATACTTTAAACTACACAAAACAGATTTTAAACTCCTAAACATTAAATATTATTTAAAAAAGTAATTAATCACACCTTTATTTTGTAAATTAATATCTATTTGTTTTATATATTTTATCCTTCAAAAAGAAATCTGCAAGGAAAACAAGAATAAAACAAAACATTGTCCGGGAATACACTGTATTTTCAATTAAAAAAATAATTTTATATTAAAATTAATGAATTTTAGCATTTCATCATACGAATGTTTGCTGATTTCTGCATCATGATCATTTCCATCTTCATCATCTTCGTCTTCATCGCAATCCATTGCTATGTTGTTTTTATTTTTCACACTGTCCACTTCAAAACTGCCTCATCCACATCTTCACAGACACATGCTTTTGAACGTTTTGAACAAGAATTCGATGAATCCTAATTTTGTATCTTATCACGATTTTTTTATTCTAGTTGATAAGCTGTTTCGAGGAATACCAAATTTTAAAGCAATATCCTTTTTTTTTCACACCTTTATCCACCTCATGAAGAATTAAATTTTTTTCTTTGATTCTCAAACACTTCCGCTTTGACATTCTCCATATTCAAGGTCATTGATCATCATAAAATGTATTAAAAGAAAGAGTAAGTTTGAAATGTTCAGGAATAGTTTGAGAAATAAGGAGAAAAAATATATTGGATCACAAGAAAAAGTTCGTTAAATAGAGAATGCACTTCGCTATTTGGAGGTTATTTTACGAAGAAATTCGCAAAATGTTCTTGGTTCCAAGAAAAAGTTCGCAAAATAGAGAAATTCGCTAAATAAATGTTCGTTAAATAGAGGTCCGGCTGTATATGAAGCATTAAAAAATATGAACTGTATTATTTTCTCTTTTCTCTAGGTTTGGCTGATGGAGATTTGGTGTCTTCCGAATACATAGTGAAAAATATGCTGAAGAAATACCCAAGGGTATATAACATTAAGATGCTTTCTCATTTAAATATCTGTAATATTTACTTTAGCTTTTAAATTTTTAAAACTTATTTTTTCAGCTTGCTTTAGGCAGATGATGACCGCTCTAGAATTTCACCATCAGTTATTATAAGGATGTCTGGCATAAACGATTTTAAAAATAATAAATAGATAATTATTTAAATGGTTATATTACCTGCAAGCAAAATATTCTTTTTATGCATTTACGATAAATAAATATGGTATTGCTTAATATTTACTTACATCTGACCATTTATAGCACATGCATTTATTAGTAAAGAAAATTCTTTTGGGACTTTATTGTACATACTGAGGGGGGGGGCACAATTGTTCTCGACAAGCATCGAACACGGGAATAACATATTTAAATTATAATTAATGCATTTCCTTATGGTTTTTAAAATACTTTTTATTAAGAATTTTCTACAGTTAAAATAAGGGGCAGAAAGCTTATTTTAGTAAATGTACGAA
>BGPR01000424.1:369994-487447 GCA_013235015.1 Araneus ventricosus | reverse complement strand
TACAGTTAAAATAAGGGGCAGAAAGCTTATTTTAGTAAATGTACGAACATTAACTAAGATTAAACATTAAGATCAGTTTCGTGATTATGAAATATATTGGAGCTTCCGAACTTTTTTAATTCAAATATCTCTCTGGTCCCTTGAATTTCCCATTAACTTAATGCTAAAATATATTGTCTATAATTCAAATTTATTTTGGTTAGTTCGAAATCAAAACAAAAAATTGGATTTTTTTTCTTAATTGTTTTTATTAGTTAAATATGTTTGTGCTTTGTGTTTTCTTTTTTAACTTTGTTGAGTCCTATCTTTTTAGCTGTATCTGTTCTTTGCTTTTTCGATTGAGGCATTGCCCTCAACGAAAATACAACAAAAAAATAAAAAAAAAAATACTTTGATAATATTAGATGTGAATTGTATTATTTTTTTGTAAAATTATTGTATTCAAAATGCTGCGTGCTATCTATTACAATTACTTACTTATTTAGTAAAATTATTATTCCTAAAATTGTAATTATTATCACTTTATTTAATAAATCTATTTACTGTTTATTTTTCTATTATGAATAATCATTAAAACTGCTAAATATTAATTATAAATCTTTGCTGTCATTTTCAGCATGAAAATTTTTATTTTCTTTTACTGTACTCAGTTTTAAACCTAGTTTCGGATAGCTCTAGACAGTTTTTTAATAAATATGAGTATGTTTCTGCTTTCTTGGAACTAAAATATATTATGTTTGATTATATACGTTTATAGTTAATTGGAATAATGTATAAGCTTGTATGCTTGATTTCATAAATTTATTAAATTTAATTTTCAGGGAGCTTTGTACCTTTTCCTATATGGTCGTTTGTTAGAAGTCAAAGGTGAATTTGATCAGGTAATGCATTAAAAGTGTTGATTAAACTAATCGATATTTATTTTATTTGATTAGATCTATGTGATTACATCATCAACATTTTTACCTTGGTGTTTAAAAACCAGAATAAAAATAACTAAAAATGTTGGAACTACGGTTTTTTTTTAAATGAGAGGAGTGCATCTCAAAAAGTTTTTCTTTTTCAGATAGGTAACATGCCATTTCGGTGGTCTAGGGGGTCGTAAATTACTGGAAATCAAAAATTTGTTTAGAGCCATTATCTGAGAAAATATTAAAACTGGGAGAAAAATAAAATCATATGTTTGTAGGGAATTCTACAAATACTCCCTACTATTTTCTCACATACTTACACAATAAGGCGCATTTTGTGTTAAGTTTCGTAGTAAAGTAAAAAAAAAAATCGAATGCAGTATGAATCATTTGCATATCGAATATGCATTTTGAATAAATTTAAAGGATCTTATATAGATCTACAATATATATGTTAATGCGTCATACCGAATTTCATCAATATAGCTTATTTCGTTTTCGAGTTATCCACACACGAATAGGCACACCAATAGCCATCTTTTTGGCGAATTCGGGTGAAAATTTGGCATATGTCTATAATTTTAGACATAATACGATATGCTAAATTTCATCCTTCTAGCTTATTGTGTTTTTAAATTATCGTGTTCATGTACGCACCGACAGACAGACAGAACGCCGCACCATGCCTGATGCCATTACGGCAACCGAACCGGCTGAATGGACATGGGACAAGACAGACATTGACGGAGCAGCCCCGCTTTTGAGACCTTGCGGTCCCTTTTCGCAGTTTGGATGGCTGCCCGTAGAAAAAGAGATCCCCCTCCCCCCGCGGAGGTCACAAGGCCGCACACAGAATAGCCGCCCCCCGAACAACTTTATTAAACAATTAATTATGAATACAGAGGATAATCATTTGAGAAAACAAAGCGAAACTGCGGACAATACATTATGAAACATTTACAAATACAAGGATGGTTTTTACAGACGATTTACACAGCTGATACTAGCTGCGGGCCTCCCGCAAGAAATGAGGCCCGTTCTATGATATGGGAATAAGACAATAGAAAGATGGAAACGTCCTAATACTCATTAGAAATCATAAACAATTGAAATTATATACATATACTAATAAACGTAAATACTAGGGTGAAGAAAACAAATGAAACACTTCATTCATATAATTACACCGTTGATTAATAAACATTCATAGGGTAACACAATTATATTCACATGAGATATATTATCAAATTTATAACTAGAAGGCAGTTGCAATTGCAGGGATACTAAGCTTGATTTAAATACATTAAATTGTATTTATCTTGGATATATTGGTACTATTGCTTAGTACACTGTTGAAATTTGACTGGTTTTAGAAATGAGTAAATGATATTTACAGTAGGAAATAAAATGCCGGGAAACATGAAAGGATACTCCAAAAATAGTACAAGGAAAGTATTAAACTTAGATATAATGGAACCATTGTTTAGAGCAATGTTGAAATTTGACTGGTCTGAGATATGATAAAATGTTATATTACAAAACAATTCTAAAAGCCGGGGTAAATTGAAATTATCACGGTACCCCGAGAACTTTTGAAAGGTGTGTTTGGCAAATTATAACCCAAAGAATAGACAACGAATACAGTAATATTATAGAGGAGCGTTGATGTTCGTTGAAAACAATTTTTTCTAGAAGAAAAAAGAGAGCCTCGAGGATTACTATTACAATGAAATTATGAGTAGTCAACTGTCCAGATGTAATCCGCTATGGTTTCTTGAAAACAGGAACATGATCTGTCACGAGATGAATGATCATGTGGCAGGAATGTTCCATGTGATAGGTTATAATTGTAGCAATATGTGCAAGAAGAGAATTGGGATGAACAAGAGATGGTGTTATGATGGCCACCGCAGAAGGCACAGCTTGGTGTTGTGTAATGACAGTCTTTGGTCGTATGGCCAAAGGACTGACAGAAGCCACATCGTTTGAAATGAAAGAATTCTGAAGCCTTGTATGCTATCCAATTAATAGGGATACGTTGTAGATTTTTGTATAGGTGAAAATTTTTTGCTGGGACCTCAAAGACCCAATTCTGAACTTCTGGGTTCCTGCCTTTGAAAGTGAATCTAACTTTTAGGTCTTGATGAGATGTGGATGTTGATTTAAGACCTTGCTGAATTTCTGGCTCATTGATGTTTTTTGGGATGTTGAAGATTATGAAGCTTGGATTTCTTTTTGGAGGTTCTGAGATTTTAATATTATTCTTGAGAGATTTTGTATCTTCTATTTCTTTTTGGAAGATGGATTTGTCTTGTTCTGTATTGAAGGAAACTAAGAGTCCTTTGTGTTTGATTTGTTTAATATCCTTGAGATGAGCCTTTGTGGCAGGAAGGGCTTCAGTGAGGATTTCTGGGATGCCAGTTGAAGGGTCTGTGTGAAGAAGAAGAGCTGCTTGAGGCTTTATGTAATCCTGTTGATGGTTATGCTGAATTTCTGTAGTGGCTGCAGAGATAAAATTCTTCGGATGGACATTAATGTGTGATGTGGGGACTTGGGCTTCAAAGAAAGGATGCTGGTGGCTGCAGAAAGATCTTAGACTCTCTTGATGAGAAGGTTGAGTTGCTCCTGGATCAGCTTCCGGGAGATGATGAAGAGTGTATGGCTCTTGGGCCTCTGGTGCAGGGATGTTTGGAGTTAGATTAGTCAAGTTTTGCTTCGAGGTCGTGATGTCAAGTGGAATTGTTTGGGATTCTGTGTTTTTAGTTTTTGGTTCTGAAGGCTCAATTGCAAATAATATGTTTTCAATTTGATCAAGAGTTAGGTTTGCCTGAGTAAGGTTTACACTTCTGAGAGAGAGAGCTGTCCTTAATGTTGTTGTGAGTTTAAAGAAAGAACAGACTTGTTCAGGAGAAAGAACCCTTGGTCCTGTAGTTTCAAGGTTTGATGGAAATTTGCTGGACTGGGCTTTAATTCTTTCAAAAAGAATTTGGAGCTCCTCCTCATCCTCCTCTTCTTCGGATTCCCCTGTCTCCTGTTCTATGATATGAGGGAAAAGTGGGATCATTTCCGCAATAGCCCTCTCAATGTCGGATGTGTTCGGGGAGAACGATGTTTTGAAAAGATCTGCCGGTGGAAGACTTATGTCCACTGTAATTGGGCTGGTTGGATAAACTGATGTAGTTTTACATTAAACCTTGGCGATGGTGTCCTTGATCGAATATATGGATGACTGAGATGACAGACAGACATTCCATATCCGGATTTCATCCAAAATTTGACAGAAATCTACGGTTTTGGTGTAAGATCGCATGCGAAATTTCATTCGTCTATTTTGCTATGTTTTGGGGTTATCATGTTCGCAGAGAAACAGACCGACCGGCAGATATAATTCCAAAAATTTATTTTGCGGATTTCTAAAACCCGGATATTCATCGAAATCCCGGAGTTGAATTTTTTTTGTCGATTATAATACTTTCTCCTCGTATACTTTATTTACGAGAAAGTAAAAATGACCTGTTCTGTACCAGAAATACATAAGAGAAGAATTTAAACTGACATAAGCAAAATTTTATTCTCCATATAAATTTGAATTTGATATATTTCCACAACGCTCTTAGAATTGCAGCATTTAGTGCACATTCGTTGCGTTTTTGGTTTATATTATTAATTTCCCCCTTTTGTTTTATTCTTATATATTTTTTCTCCCTATTAAAACTCTCAATATATTCTTACGATCGATTTATTACATTGCTTTTTTACATTTTGTTGTTTATGAATGTTTTTTTTATTACGTAGCTTGTGCTTTTGATATGATTGTTTCTTTTATGTATTATGTAGTAATAATATTCACTTTTGACAAACGAATTATTTTAACAGATCACAAATTAATTAAGAACATATATTTAAGACTGTTTACATAGGTATTTATATTAGTTCTAAAGTAAAATAAAGTGAGGCAAGTGGCGCTTTCTTGGATTTGATGTTGGCATCCCATATTTGTTAAAAGATTAAGCACTCTGATGAAACAACTGAAAGATTGGAAATAATCACAACTAACACCATTCTAATCTTAGAAAAAAGCTTGTAAACACTAAAAGTTTCAATGCCCGTTTATGAATTTCTGTTTTAAACGAAGAAAATACTACCAAAAACCTTCCCTTGAAATAAGTGCTCTACTTAAACAGCAATGAACAGGACGTGCTTCAAGTACTTTATTAATCAATCTGATTTTTCTAAAAAGATTTTCTTTCGTTAAAATAAAAGCACTTCTAAGTTTGGTTTCTTAATTTTCAGTCAATCAATCTACTCCTGGATTCCTTGACGGTGCAAGACACATGGCGTCAAATGAGGAATTTAGGCTCTTGGGAAATTATGTGGTGTTACAGGTAAAAGCAAAGTCAGGTATCATTGAAACTCAAGTGCAAACATGCTAAAATGATTTAGCTCAAATTAGATATTTCCAAAATTTTACAAGTAGTTGAAAGTTAATTTTTACAATATTTCATTAATTATTAATAGAAAAAATAAAATTAATAACATTTTCATTAAATTTTTCATAAGAAGCTTTCTCTATTGTGCACAGTTTCCAATATAAGGCCATCAATAAAAAATAATAAATACTTTAGAAAAATACGAGACAGCTTATACGTATTTTTAATACTCGAAATTTTTTTGATTAAAAATATGTGTTTCGAACTATTAACCTATTTTAGTATTTAAATAGATTTTAAACAGAAAATACTTTTTAGAGATGATCACAGATCAGCTGATTGAAAATGGCAAGAGAAAGTAACTAAGGCTACTTTCAAAGATTCAGTTACGGACAGCTTATAATATTTTTGCCATAATGTAGAAACAAATAACGTTGAAACAAAACAACTTTAGTTGTAGCATTAATAAATTAATACGTCGTAATACGTTAATTAATAAGTGAAATATAATAATATTAATATAATACGTCGTTATCATATGCGATGTATTCTGAGCCTTTTTGTAGACTCAGTTCGAGATTTTTCTTGATGTCCTTAAAGACTTTTAAATACAAAATGTATTTTCTGAAATATTAAAAAAATATCTTCAAAGACCTATTTACCGTTACCTAGAAAAATATACCCAGACAGACATGCTCTTAGAAATCAAATAAACTTTAAAAAATCAGGGAATATACTAAAATTTTTAGCTGTTTAATTATACTAATTGTAACAATACATTTTTGGAAAATCATTAATATAAGTTATTTAACTTTCCATGGATAGAAAAGCATTTAAATGATTTTGATCGTCATTAAAGTTGAATGCTTTAGAATTCACATAATCGATGCAAATTTAATGGCAGAAGAAAAATTAATGACACGAAATTCTTTCAGAACCAAATCGTTTGCTTAAGAGTTGAAAGAACAACTTATTACAACTTCGAACAAATACTTTAATTTTCTATTATCGGAGATACACATTAAACTTTTTATATTTTTATTCCAAAATTGAGTCTTAGTTTTCCTTTCTTATTTCAGTTTTAAATTTGAATGGAAGAATGCGCAAAAATATCTGGATTTCTTGAGGAAAGAAAGCCGATGGTCTCCTGCTATCTACACTTATGCTTATGCCCTCACTCTCTATATGCAATACCTAGAAGGTGGTCGGACCGACAATGAAAGCTTAGAGGAGATTCGAGATTTGATGAAGTGAGCGTAATATTCTTATTTGATAAAAATCATCAGATTCCACTTGGTATCTTTATTTACTCGTAACAAGGAAATAGATTCATGTTATACAGGTTTTTAGTGTAGTACCATACACCTACATCAATAATATACATATTTATTTAAAGCTTTTTTAAAACACAAAGCGCAGTGTTAAATAACTTGTGTTGTTAAAAGTGTTCTCAAATATTTCTTTATTTGCATAGTTAGTGGATAATAGTTTGATAAGCTTAAAAAATAATTTCCTTATGCTTTTAAACCGATGTTCCAAATGGCTGGTAATAAGATTGTTTGCGGTAAGGTAAAATTGAAAATTAATGTAAAATTGAAATTAAAATTAGAGCAATAGATAGAAGTGTATCGTCAAACATCATCAGAACCTTCAGATGTACGTTTTAAACAAAGTGAGTTTAATATTGGTGGTTTTTTAAAGAAAAACCCATAATGATGAAGGCCAAGATTTTTAATTTGATAGATCTATCTCTGAGCTACTAATATGTATAGTTTTACAATATAAAATATATGACGTGGCAGTCTTTCTTCCAGAACTATTTAAGTGCGTGTTCAAAGCAGCAAGAATGGAGTTCTTGTAAGAACGGCAAAAATGTTCCTTTAGTTTGGTAATATCTCGATAGATGGCAGCAGGAAGCGAAATATCGAATTGACTGATTTGAAATCCTCAGAAAAACAAATCCGATGTGCATGATGAAAAAATTATTTATGAGCTCTATGATTAAACATACTACAAACCGAAGTTATTTTGTGACTATCCATCGCTATCAACAATGGAATCTTTGCTCACAATATCTTAATATATTATACTATAATAATTTTTCAAAATTAAATTTGTTATGGTGTTTGAATACTTTCATTCTTTGGATATACTAGTTGTTACTAAAAACTGTTCCCATATTTGCAGTTTTAATTCGTGTAACTGATATTATTTTAAAGGCACTTACTTAAGGTGAATTTGCTGTAAATATTTAGGGGAAACTAGGGATTCTTGAACCTAGTTTAATTTTTCTTATATTTCTCGAATACTTTGCTTGTTATCATCATAAAAGGATTAGCTTTTAATAAAATGAGAAATGTAATTGCTAAAACGATTCTCATTTAATAATAAAATAACTATATTTCATGAAATCATGTAGGGCCAATTATCTCTACCCTTAGAGATGATACTTGACCCCATGCTAGGGATACTTGACCCTAGATGTAGGTAATACTGACTTACATTCTTTCGATAATACTTATGTAGGCGAAATTCAGACATTAAGTTAAAACTAATGCAATGAAAGCTCTGAATTAACAACAAATATTAATTAAACAAATTTTTAAAAATAAATAGAATAGTTAAATATAAAATACAATTGATATTAATAAAAATCTAGTTGTAACGTAAAATTAAATAAACAATGAAAATAATACTGAATTAATAAACTATCAAAAATAATAGCAATGGAACTGGAAATCTGGTAACGACACTAGTGCATTGAAAAATTGTCAGTTTTGGAAAATTAGAATAGAATAGAATAGAATAGCATTAACATGAAAAGAAATAACCTACAAAATGTGAAAAAAGGAAAGTCTTAATAGACTGTTCTCCCAATATTTTGATCAAAACAGAAGCAAGAGAAGAAAAAAAAAATTCTACGAGATGAAGAAAATTCTAACCTAACAAAGAGACGACATCAACCAAAATGGCGAAACGTTAAATAAAACCAAACGATTACGAAAAGTTCGTGCAAAAGACTTTTATAGAAACAATAAATGAATAAAAAACGTTTATTTGCAAGCAAGAAAGAAATGGAATAAATAAATTTTAATTCTTTTTAAAATTCTAAATGAAATAATTCTTTTTTAATATATTTTTTTAAAAAATTTACTCCTTAAATAATTATTTGCAAAGTATTTTTAAATAATTATTTTCATATAAAACACAACTACCAAATATATTAGCAGTTAAGTCAACAATCAAGGCAAGGTCAACTAGCGCAACCATCCAACTTCATTGTTTGGATTGCTCTGTTGGCGACAAACTCCATCGCAACAAAAAGTTAATCCCAACTACAAATTGTACTTTAATCGACTATGAACATCGAAATTGCAGTAAATAACAAACGGTACCTTTATCACTTTTGTTTCCTGAAATTCGCTGATAGGGTCAACTCTCCCTAACTGCCTAAGGTCAAGTATCCCTAATTTGACTTTTTCTAAATAATCTAAAAGTTAAACCACTTAGAATTCAGATATTTCACAACATCGTTTAAAAAATTAAAACTGGAAGTATGATTTAAATTTAGAAATGTTTTGATTCGTCATAGCTTCAAGAGTAAAGTTCAAATCCACAGAGGAATGAAAAATTGAAAATGTACTTCGGGTCCCCCAAAACACATCACCAAAATGGCTTTTCGGATTGGAATGGAAATCCCTACAAATATACCATCTGACCAAATAGAGATGGCAATCACAAACTACCGTCTCACAATTTGAGAAAATTATCTATGACCAACCCTCTTTAGTTTCGCTTATGGCAGTTATTATGACGCATAAACTTCAACGATTTTATAAAAAATCGATCATTTGGTTTTTAATAAATTGAAGTACCTGATTAGTACAAGGCATTACGTAATATAGCACAAATACTTACTAATAGTATCACTAGCTGAGAACTGAAATGGGAATGAGACCTTAATTTTAATTCTATAACTTAACAATTTATATTTTATGCATATGAAAGTGCTTCATTATTGCCATTCCCTAATTTCTTATTAGTTTCATTGTTTATTACATTCTCTTTCATTAACTTATTAATGATCCATAAGAAGAATTTAATTAATTCTATTTTTTTTTATTTTAAGAAATAATATCAAAGAATTTCTTTTTGAATAATAAGAGTTTTTAATAGAATCCGAAAGAAGGATTTGAAGTGTCATTTGATTTAATAATAGGAAACCTGATTTCAAAATTGGGAAAAAAGTTAGAAAACGAAGCGTGAATTAATGATAAAATAAAGAGACTTAGAAATAAAAACCCAGTAAAAAAAATAAACAGATTCGTGAACCTGTTGGAGTCGCTACCCAAAGTTTGAAAAACCTTGTTTACAACATTTACCCCAGAAAAACTAAAACGTCAAGGATATGCATCAGCCATAACGCACAAAATTTGATTTTAATGAATTTTAAATCAAAGGATTTGGTATATTGTAAAAAAAAGTTACTAAAAACACACCTTAATTAGTGTACTATAAAGTAGATTTTTTAAAATTTTAATTATTTTTTTACTTTTTTGTATCTAATTAGATATATTCCTTAAGATAATTATATAATTCATTAGTACACATATTATGGAAGTTTAAAATAAATCTTGTCAATTTCACTACTAGATGGCGCCGCTTGAATGGAATCAAAATTTAATTACATTAATCGATTAACTGACAATTAAGTTCTGGAAATATTAAAATGATGCATTGTCACCAAGTATACCAGGGGTCCCCAACCTTTTTCCCCTCGCGTACCCCTTGATTATTCTTTTTGTTTCCGCGTACCCTTGATTATTCTTTTTGTTTCCGCGTACCCTTGATTATTCTTTTTGTTTCCGCGTACCCCCTACTATCAATCCAACCCACCCCAACCATTCGTCTATCTAAAGAAATTTTTATCAGTAATTTTTAGGTTGGCTTAGAAGTGAAATGACTCGAATTAATAACATTTCGGAACGTATTCTTGATTCTATATTTTATTCCATTTTTGCAATAGTACCAAACCAAATGAAACCATTATTATTATTATTTAGTTTTAACTTATAAGGATCGCTAAAAATTGCACTTCGTAATAATCAACTATTCAAGTGATATAATTATTAAATGGCAAGTCGTCTCCTAACAAGCAACACCAACTATCTTAATTTTTTGATATTTCAAAGAGGAAGAAAAACTGTATTTTTTGCAAACATTAACGAATATTTTTGAATTTCTTTTACATCTGATATGAACATGAGATTGCATGGTCCTACCAGATGTGAAAAAAATTCAGAAACATTCGTTTTTGGCTTCGAAAAATTCAGTTTTTCTTCCTCTTTGATATTTCAAAAAATTAAGATAGGTGGTGTTGCTTGTTAAGCGACGAAGGATGACACTTGGAGAAACAACATTCTCTTAACTCTTTTAACGCGTTATGTTTTCTTGTTTCCGCCATTAACAGCTTTAATTTCGCGTATCCCCAATACGCGTACCACAGGTTGGGAACCTCTGGTGTATACAAACGTGTACAAAATTTCAAAACTGTAGCACATTAGGAATTGAGTGAAAAATTGTTTGCCAAAATCCATCTTTACAAACACGAAACAAGTTAAGTTAAAGAAAAGTGTTTATAAAAGGAAAAGGGGGGGGGAGAAAGCTTTAAAGCTGTGTCTATATTATATAGTTCATTATACAAAGTTCACAGATGAATACCATACATGAATTTAATTATTAAATTAATTCGAGAATTTAAGTTATTTTTCTCAACGAGATCCCTGGTATATTTTCTTCAGTTTATTATCTGATTCTCATCGTAAAGGAATAGAAAGTACGGAAAACCAAACTGAATGGAGTCAATTCGTGTGACGTTAAGTCACATGACAAAGGTAAATGCGCGTGCCATAATATCTCACTGCATGTTGTCTTGTGCTGCATTGCGACGTCACGTAATTCTTTCTCTTCCAAGATGCCCATTGGATTGCAAATTTAATTGCTCTGCGCATTTAATTTGTATCACGAGAACATGCATTGACTTCATAAGTTTGGTCATCCAGCTTTTAGACACGATGATTGAAGGCAGTTTATTGACGCTTCACTAGTATAAGTTTTTATGATAGTTGACATATTTAATTTTATGAAGAAATTTAAATTAAAAACAGAACTAACATTGTTTTATTCCAGGAAAGTACCGAGCCTAAAGCAAAAGCTGGCAGGAAAGTCCTTCCCGTTGGAAAAATTTGTCGTCGCCAAGGCCAAGAAATTCGTCGATCAGAATGACAGACTTATTTTCCCTTTCTTCGTAAGTCATTAGAAGATATGCTGATATTTTCAAATTTTGTTTTGGAATAGTTTCCCAAGTTAAATTCCATAAAGTATTCTAGACTCATTTTTTAAACCCAGACAGGAAAAAAAATCTTGAATTTTTCTGTTGTAGAATTCTAACTAAAAAATTCATCAAATCAGACTAAAAATTAAAAAAAGAATTGCTGCAGTATAAAGGCGGCTAGAAAAGAATTATCCGAAATCGTTACAATTACCGTAAAAGAAAGACGATGAAACGCAATGGCTTTTCGGAATGATGGTTTACAAATAAGTTTAATTGAGCTAACTATATTTTTTAATGTAACGATAATATTTTCTTTTCTACTTTTTCGAAACATTGCAAGAAATAGCCGAATAGTTTTAATTCTTCAAATTCTAACTTAAAAATGTCAAATTCAATTACTGATAACTGTAGTTAAAACAGTCTTTTTATTTCTTATGGGAAAAAGTATTTAATCCATTTTACAAATGGTTCAATTTATTCGAGTAGAAGTCGATCAAATTTATTTTTAACTTTTAAGTTGGACTTATAATGCAAAAACAGTTACATTATACGTCATAAAACTTCGATTTGATCCTCTTCGAAATATGGCTTATAATGGAGGTGGCTTTGATTTCCAAAGTTCGCTATTTACTTTCCAGGCCTCATATACATGGTTCCCTATGAAATTTGTGGTCAATTGAAAATAGTTAAATGTTTTCAAGCATATGCATCAGAGACAATTCATAAAAAGGATTAGAAAGTTTGATGTACAGTGAAACCTCTCTGAGCGGCCACCCCTCCGTTCCGAGAAAAATTGGCCGCTCAGAGGGGGTGGCCGCTCTGGAGGGTTTCGTTACAATTACAAGATAATTGCTATAATACATAATATAAACAAGTCTGACACATATTTCTTGTTTAAAATGAAGTTTGAGATTTATCTAAAGAGAAAATAGTACTTTATTTAATAATTTTTTACATTTTTTGAAAAAAGGATACAATTTGTGACTGTTTTAAGTTTTTACCCTTCTCGGGAAAAAACATTTTTTTCAAGTTCCAAGTTTTTTCAAGTTTTTCAGTTTAAAATGTAAATCTCTAGCCGATGCGTTTGTTAAATGGGATGGGCGAACCCACCCGGCGGCCGTTCAGAGGGGTTGGGTGGCCGTTGCTAGGGGTTATTTTAACATTAGGTCTATGGGCCAAAAAATCCGTGCCACGCTAAATTGGCCGTTAAGAGGGGTGGCCGCTATGTAAGGGTGGCCGTTCAAAGAGGTTTCACTGCATCTATATTTTATGTCTTTAAAAATTATATTTTTAGGAAATTTAACTTAAGAAATTAAGTGATTTTCAAAATCCCTGTTGACTCTGGCGTTCCCTATAAATTTGTTTTTAAAATTTTTCCCTATCCATTTGGATATGGTATTCTTGTCTGATACTTTTTTATATGTACTGTTATCCAAACCAAACCATGTTTGGATAACAGAGGTTGATTTTAATTCAACCAACTAAAGAACATAATTTATTTCCTCTTCTGATGGAACCATGGGTAAACACAAATTCTGAAAAACAAGCGATTTTTAACTTCTTAAAATAAAATTTCTAAAGACTAAAAAACTAGATACATCAAGGTTTGGAATCCCTCTTTTCAATCGTATGTATTATTTACTAAGTCGTAACAATTTTAAACTGATCACGAGCATGAAGAACACACCATAGATGCCATTGAAGATTGTAGAAACTTTTTAATATTTATACATATAGCGTCTTTTTAGAATTCTCTAGTTTTAACAGTACAAAATCATATATAAGGTTTCTTTCTTAGGATTAAAGGGACTGTCAAAAGAGTTCCTAGCTTTTAAGAAGATCGCAATAAGCTATCAACTTTCAGTTTAAAAAAATGCTCCACTTTACTACCTCACATCTAACACTATATATTAAACAGTTAATATAACTTCCCAATTTTTATTTTATAAAGCGGATGATGAAAATTTACTTGTTATTCATAATGTATTAAATTACAAAACTAAATAACTTTTAAACAGAAATAAATAAACTTGAACATGCAGATTTTAATTTTTCCCAGATAGAATTATTCTAGCACAATTCGATTAATTTGACAAAAATCATCCATTAATATTTATTTGAATAGTTCCTACTTTTGACAAGCACTTGGCAGTAGATTATTTCACGGATCTTATCTATTCAAGTATAAATTGTCAAAACAATATTTACGGCCTAATATATTTCAGGGGCGTTCTATAGCAACAAATTTTGAAGCTGGAAGTTTGGAATTTCTGCCCTGCCATGTTTATGATACTTATCCGCTCAACTAATCGTCGCCTCTTACCATCTTTCTGTCAAGAGAGACAACGAATTAAAATCATTAATTAATTAGTTTACAAGGGTTCGTGTTTATCCGGCTACCAAGTATTAAATTTTCTATTGAAAGGATAACATTGCTGTAAAATCTCGTTAGATGAATATGTGAAAGATTCTTAGTAACAAGAGACACGCATTGCTTGTCACACAAACTCAGTAACTTTAAACTATAGTTTGAAAGATGGAAACCTGTTTGTGTTAAGTATTGAAATAATAGGATGTTGGATGAGTTCCATTTAGAATATAAAATGTATGAGATTTTGCTTACAAAATTGCTTATAAATACAATTCTTAACATGGATTAATCTGAAACTTAACGGCAATATTTGATTTCCATTTTCGAAAGAAAATTGATGAAATGTGAGAAATTAGCCTTCAATAGACATGCAATTTTGGAACTAAACATAAAAGTGAAGATGGTGCTTTTATCCGACTTATAAGGGAATCAATTCACAATCACAAGACAAACGTAATCTCTTATGCCATCTAAATATGTAACTAAATATTACACTATGTGATTCAATTCGCCTAACATATTACGATTTGTTATGATGTTCACATTTTGCGCTTCAATTTTTAGAAGAATTGCGATACTGTTCTTCTTTTACTGTTAAAACGCGAAAAAGGACAGTCGATTGCGTGCGAAATCTTATTTCATGTTTTCACTTACATAACAATCCTGAGTTATTAAAAAAATGAAATGAAAATTCTAAGGGAAGCTTTTTAAACTTACATCAGACTGTGAGTACTGTGTTCTTTTATGGTTATTTTTTTAAAATCAAGAAGCTTAATTAAAGTTCTTACGTAAAAACCATATTATCAAAGAAAATGTACGGTAAAAGATAAAATATTATTGCAATCAGTGAGAGCATTTTTCTCAACGTTACTAACCTCAATTAAAAGATGAGTAGTGGATTCCAAATTTGAATTGGCGCGGCGAACATTACCTGCATCATGTGTGCAGAAATCAACTCCGTTGAAAAATAGAGGTTCATTTACATAATTTACATGAATAGATAGAATTTTAATAAAAAAATCTCTAAATTTGAAAGCTAAATGGGGGACAAGAAGATTTTTGCTTGGACTAGAGTTTTTAAAACAGTTAAGGATATTTTGAAAACACAGAATTTCAGTTCTTGTAAAGGTCTTGTTCCTATTCAGTTCTTGTTCCTATTAATTGATGCCAAAAAAGAGAGAATGATCAAAAACACACAAAAATATGTTCAATTGTTTAACAACACGGACTTCTGGTATTAAACTTCCAAAGTTTAAGATCATAATATTGGGAAAGCTATATGCAGAGTGTTATTACGGTCAGTTAAATAGTACTGAATATGATTCTAAAGTATTTGAAATTAATTACAGTTTAACTTGCCTATGTGAACGTTTCTAATTCGAATTAGTAGGCAATTCGAAATTTTCTTTTGTTCCTTGAATTTCCTATTAACATGTTAAAATATTGTCTGTCTATCTATTCGAATTTACTTTGTTTCATTCAAAGTCAAAACCAAAAATTGTAATTCGTTAATTAATTTTGTTTTCGTTAATTCAATGTCATAGTCCATACCTTCTGCTCTCAGCGATTTTAAGTACATAATTTTAATGCCCTTAATTCACTCGAAGATTTTATTACTGTACGAAGTTTTGAATAAAAAAAGCAATAAAAAGTTTCTCTCACTTAAAAAAAATTAGAACATGTTAGATGACATTATACTGTTTATTGTGAAGTTTTATTGCACAGATGTTGTATTCAGAGTGCTGTACATTGTTTGTTTGAAAAATTACTTTCTTATTGAAATTATTGTTTTTAAAACTAATTTTAAATCCTTTAATATTTATTTATTAAAATTCTTTGCTGTCTATTTATTCAATACATATTTTATTTATCAAAATAGTTAAATGTTAAAAGTAAGTCCTTACTGCCATTTTTAGTTTCAAATTTATCGTTTTCTCTTTTTGTATTCTATTTTAAACCCAGCTTTTCTGAATACGAATATTTGGATAAATCGAATTTTAATTGTGGTCCCATCAGTTTCGAATAGCCAAATTCTGCCGTATTCTATTTTCATTTAATTTTAAATAGTACGTATTATGTGTAGCAAATATTTTTAAAACTACAGTAACGTGATTGTAGCTCTATCTATATGCAGGGTTCCCATTTAAATAAGGGCTACCCCCCACTTAACGTTAGAACGACGGCAGCTATAGTCATGAAAGTAGTATCTAGGTATAGTAAAAGTCTTTGCACAACGGGATGAGACCACTTACAGCACCACCTGGTGGCAAACTCCGGAGTTAGCTTTTCTACCTCGAAAACGGTACAAAATAGGGGGAAAATGTCAACCACAAAGTTGTTAAGCGTTATCGATTTAGTACAAAAAGACACCTTCCAGATATTAATACGAAGAACAGAACGCTTAAAATGCCCATTTGTTTATTCACATTTTCCGAAATTGTGATCTCACAAGACATGGACAAAAAGAGAAAAGGTTATTTTTCGGACAAAAAATGACCCTATTATACCTTTTCCTGTGGGAATAACTCAAACAGCAGGTGTATGCGACCTTTCTGCCAACATTAGAGGACTTTGGATTACGTATTACTGCTTCTTGTGCTAGAATACCCAACTATACAAAAACGTGTATAAAGTGAAATTCGAACAAGGGCTGATATATGTATTGAAGATGATGGAGAGTACTTTGAACACCGAAAATAAAGGTATCTTGTGATAATTAACTGTTGTTTTCTCTCTTTTTAACCCGTTTTGTGACGTCACGGTTTTGGAAATCGCGAACAATCAAATGTGCATTTTAGGCGTTTTGCTTTTAGTATTAATATGCACAAGGTGTCTTTTTGTACTAGATAGAATACACTCTACAGCTTTGTAATTTACCCTCTGTAACTTTGGCTTATCTTCTCTACTTTTCCACTCCTGTAACGTTGACATTTTCCCTCTATTTTGTACCGTTTTCCAAATAGGAACGCTAAATACGGAGTTTGCCACCAGGTGGCACTGTAAATGGGCTCATCGCATAGCGCATAGAAGTTTTACTATACCTAGACACTATTTTCATGACTATAGTTGCCGTCGCTCTGAAGTTCAGAAGGAGTGGCCGGTATTTAAGTGGGAACCCTGTATGTATAAGCAAGTATTAATTCATCTTCCGACTGTGCGGTTGTAGTAGCTTTGTACATGCTGTCAATTTGACTAGTCTTTAACTATCGGAAAATGAATGGAATAAACGCATGTTCTTGAGAATTTTGCATTAAAATATTATTTTTCAAAACTATTAATTTCAGTGAATCTAATTTTAGGAAATGATGTATGTATTCAATGTCTTCCCAATGTTCAAAAGACATCCAGACACCATACAAAGAATGCTCGCTGTGATTGAAAAGGATGCTCCAGTATTAGATGAAGACAAAGGTAGGAAATACTTTGGGGTCGTGTTGAAACCGCGGCGATTTATGCTATACAAGGTGGGAGCTTTTACTATAAAAATTGGGAATGTTATTCCCACCACTTTTCCGTAGGTTTCCACATCAGGATGTCACTTATTCCCAAGTGACATCCTAAATAGCATAAGCTACGCGTATTCAACCACCTGTTCTCGACTGGCAAAGATAAAAAAATATTCTAGGTGTCCAAAAATTGCTTATTGAAGGTTAGTCACTGTTGCCTTTTCATTTTATAATTATAAGTTTATCCATAGAAAACGGTTTTATATCTTTTTAAAACATATCTTTTTAACAATGGCTGTTTGATTATCGTGATATTTTTCTGTTTTCCACAGTTAACATTTTAAAAAACTATAGACACGATGACTTTCTCATAAATAAGTGAATCTAATACTTTCCCTAGATAGAATGCCAATACGTTATTTAATAAATAAATGTATATAACGCATTCTTTGACGTGAATGACAAAGAGAAAATAAATAGATGCAATAATTAATAATGTATATAATATCTTCATTCGACTTGACGAGGAGGAAACGTGGATGCTAAGAAATCTTTGTAAATATGATTCTTTAATTTCATAGCATAGTAAGGAAATCGAATATGCATTATCGGATTTTATTCAATATTTGATAAAGATTTTCAATTTCCGTGTTACCACATGCCAACGCTCAACGCCTGATCGAATTTTTCGATAATTATAATACCATCTTCAAATATACTTTGGAAACAGAAAGTAAAATGTCAACAGGTTATAATTTTCTTTCATCAGAATATTTATTGTTATTTCACAACATCCAACAATTTATATTTTCCCAGGGAAATCTTCGCTCTAGACAGTAGAATCAGTTGATAAAGTTTTCAGAAAGTTTTGGTTTAATTACTCGTTAAAAAATTTTATTATATCTTCTCATTTGCTTTATTTTGACCAATAAAGACTTATACCTGGGAAAAATGGCTTAGAAAATGAAATGGTCCCTTGGACATTGCGTTATTTTTTTCGGCCCCCTCACCATATTTGTCTTTAAAAATTAACCCTTTGGGGTCGAGGCCGCCACAGAAGTCTATTATTATCGTATTTTTATATCCGGATGTTTTTGAGTTCGGACTATTTTCATTATTCCGCCATTTCTCTTTTAATGCATTATTTCATTAAACAGGATTTTAAGTCATTTACACATTTTATGCCTTTAATGAATGGTTTCTTTCATTTTACTTTCAATTCTTATATGTTCAGTAGAACTTTGGGATGATTAATTACTCTAGATTTGATGAAATCCACATTAAATATCAATTGCATTTTTGTACGAAATTTAAAGTTGTAAAGAATTTTAATGAAATATTTTGTAATTCGTTTGAAACTCTGTGCATTTTTTCCCATTTAAATCTTTCATCTGGTTAAAATAAACGAATGGAATTCTTCTTTATCGTATACAGATTTCTCCGAAGAAGAAGTGGAAGATTACTGCCTATCTTTGTTGTTAAGAGCTATGTGCCACAAGATCATGGAAGATACAGAAAGAGCTGATTGTCTCTTAGACGAGCTTCTGAAATAGTAAGTACAAATCATCATTGACGGCCAATAAAATGGGTTTTGACTGTCTCAATTTCATAGTTTACTTTTTTAAAATCTATTTAGGCTCTATTTTTAATATAAGAAAATAAGAAGGAATATTATTATGATATTTCCTTCCGCATGATTTTTATTGAATTTAATACATATGTAAAATAGTAACATGACATTCATAATTCTTCAAAATTCTTCTCCGTCACATTGGCGGTTTTATGGTGCGCAATTCAGTATTAACTGTTTTATGAGGTCTCATTCAAGCCCAAACTTGTAATCAAATGTTAGATTAAAAATCTTCTTGAAGATGTAAGTTTAATTTTGATAATAAATTCTTTTATCCTCATTTATTTATTTATAGCGAATAGATTACATTTTTAGGATGATGTGGCGGGGAAATTAATAGATTAGGATATCAATCTAAAAATTGTCCTCTCAAACTGATAGCAATAAAAATCAGTAAGAAAATAAAAGATATCCCTGATAATTCTTGCGATTACTTGCAAACGGAGTATAGATCTAACAATCAATTCAAGTGATGTCAGAGTCACATTACAGGGCGCTGTCATGTGACCGAGCAATATCCCCTGAGGGTTTTCTTACGTTGTGCTGTAGCATCATGCCTTTTCCTATTGCAAGATGTGCAATAAACTTCAAAATCAAATTCTCGGAGCGTATTTGACGGGAGCGTCAATGGACTTCACTATTTCAAAAATAAAATCTTGCGTAAATACAAAGAGACACAGACTCTTAACGGCTATTAATTTGTTTTACATTTTATGTATTATTTTGTATTTATCTCAATTTACGAGTAGAGCTCAAAAAATGACCAATACTAATTGGTCACATGTAGTATGAATCATAAAAAAGTTCGAAGTACTGCTTTAAACGCTGCGTGAGCATAATATATCCTCTAGCAGTCATAGCAACAACAGTCATAAAAAATCTTACGTTTTAAGGAAGACAAATTATTGCTAAGTTGACTTACCCTCTCAGTACTTCATCATTAGTTCCGAATAATCATTCATGTTTTTTTCCTCACTCATCCATTTTGAGTCATTTATCATCAGCCCTTTGATGCATTAAGAAATATCACCGCCTGACCATTACCAAGAGACTCGACATCCACCTGTACAGTTTTGCTACCTTCGGAAAAATCGCCTACATTATTGATATGGTCCGACTAGGTTAAACTATTATTTTGCCTAAATGGCGTTTTTATAAAAATGAATCATTAAGGCTTGTTGTTGGAAAGTGTCATTGAACATTAAATGTTGTTAATTCACTTATGTAAGGGTAATAAATTAATTCTTATTTCCAAACACAGTATTTATTCAATGTTTTATTTTTGATTTTGTTATATTCTGTGTTTTGAATTACTTCTGTGGCCCACGATGACCGTGCTACGGGATAAAAGGATCGCAAGTTCGAGTCCCAGTTACACCAAAAATCCGCCGTTGGCGTTGGCCTGGCACACATTAATTCTGCCGTCGTAGGCCAAGTGCCCTCGTGCTAGTGTGGCGTGGAAGTTGGAAAGTGAGGTGCCGTTCTTATCGTCTAACCACGTCTATAGTTTCCAAACGGGGCGTTATTCTGATTAAAATTATACTAAATCATTTTTGTTGAAGGGCAAATTCAGAATGTAATTGGTATTATTTTCTCATTATTCACAAAATATTCTCTCCACGTTTAGGATTCATCTTATCGCCACAATAGCATTTCATTTATAATGCTATTTGGTAAGAAAGAAACGTTTTTTCTCTTTCTTTTGTCTTTTTCATTTAGAAGAATAGTGTTTGCGTGAGTATACAATTAAAAGCTTCTGATTGTATATCACATATTGTTAAATTGTTATAAAAAAATGTTTGAATAAAAAATATAATACAACTATTTTTTATGTTAAATAATTTTATAAGTAACAGTTTGAATAGAAGAAGTTAATTGGAAATGAAACTTCAGAAAAATTTAAGTTTTTTTATATTTAGTTTTTGTTTCGAATTTTCAATGAATGCCCTCAGTTTTTTAATTATTTTTTTCATTTTTCCCAAATGGTTAGTTTCTCCATTCATTCCTAATCTATGTATAGGTATTTCGTTGTACATATTAAATTTTATCGTTTTAAATATTCACTCGTCGCGTGTATTTCCTAAGAGGTTTTAAATGAATTTAAAGCTATTAATTAACTAACTGTATGAAACCTAAGCGAATCATTTTTAAAGTTAAAAATTAATTTCCTGTTAGATTTTAATTTGATTTTTTATGCAGTTTGCACGAGAAAAAAAAGATTGTCTCTTGATTAGAAAGATCTGGGAGTAAAAGACAAACTAACTTTTGTCATAGATTTTAGTGGTTTTAATCCCACTTGGGTCTAGCTTTGCATATAGACAAGTCTATAAGTCAAGGACTCGCGACAAAGAGGGAGTCTGGTATCTCCTGTTGATTGCGTAACATAGAAGTCTGATTTTACCTCCCATTTATTGGACAGGCGGCCTTCCTGGAATACTTTTAGGGTTAAAACTGGTTCGCATTTACGATCTGTGCGGAGGAAAGCTAGGAAAATCTCTAGAAGCTAGCATGCCCAGCATTGTTAAGGCCCACATCGTTCGACTAGTATTTTGAATAATGCTGCAAAAGGTACAAACCAGAGGCCATGCCATGCCTTTACCAACTAAGCCATTAATAGGCATCTGTAAATGGTTTTATGGACAACACATAGTTTAGTTCAGCTGGAATGGCGTCCTGTTTCAAAGCTACATGAGTGATATTTTGGGATATACCTCATCATTTCGAACCGTGGTAAGAAGACGAGGACGGCACCTAACCTGGACCCTTTCCTCTAAACTTCCACCAAAAAAAACTCGTCTGATCCCGATGGATTTAAATTGCACCCGGCCCACGCATGTAATAGGTCTTCAGTGGAAACAGGTCTGAAACCAAAGATCCTGCAGTCCCGAATTCAAGATTCTGCCTCAGGCCGCAGCGATCCTTATGCTTAGCATATTAATAATAGCTAAATTTATGTTAATTTTTTAAAAATTGTTTTTTTCTTTATTAAAATGGGCCGTTTCAAAATGAGATAAATCTAACAATTCTAATCAAATGGACCGAGTCCTTTTGAGTGGAAGAGAGGGCGTGAAAAAGGAGTTTCACCAATTGTCTTCTCCACCTAAAGTTGAAGTTTTATGGTCTGAGCAACACAGGCCACTATAAACTGCCATTGCGCTAATTGGGGCTTTTTTAAAATAATGAAAGTTGAAAGGTATCTTTTAAATGGCTTCTTAGGCTTTGCAATTTATTCTACATCTTATTTAATATCTAAGAATTATAAGCTTATTATAAACTGTTTTCTGGTCTTGTACAATTACTTAAATATTTCTTTAAAATTTAGCGAAAGCCACCTGGGTGAAGATATTTATTTGGCAACTTATGCTATGGCTGAAAAGGGATACATGGCCATGGACAGAGGACATTACGAAGAAGCAATCCAGTGGTTAGACAGATCATGGTAAGTTATATAAATCTTTCGTATTTCATTTTTCATTAAAAGAAATCATTCAAAATATTTCAATAATTATTCTTCTGAAAACAATTGCTTGTATTATGATTTATATATCAAGATTAAAACTAGTAAACCCGTGCGAAACTTTCGCGCATTCAACCCCTCCAAATAGATTTAGCTGTTCGAAATGAGGTTAAGTTACGTGAGTTATTACATACGTCAGCTTTGTAAAATAGAGAAAAAGGTGTGAGAGAGCTGCGCACCCACGATGTCACTTTTATTTATACGATATATTTTTATATTTTTATTTATATATTTTTTTATCTTTTAACTTAAATTTTAAACAAACAATGTGCTTAAGCGTAAACTAAGTATGCTATGTCAGAAACCATTAAAAAACACCTATCATCTGATAGCTTATTCATCGAGGTAGGCTTCGCATTATTTGAGAAAAGGGATATTGAGAACAGAAGCAATATTTAAAATGAGCAGGAATCTCGACGAAGTGCAATCCAAACATCACTCGTATTATCTCAGGTGCAATGAATTGCAAAGTTGTTATCGGTCCCAAAAATTATTTTTTCTTTTAACTTAAATTTTTTATAACAGTGTTTTTTAACGTAAACTTAATATGCTATGAAGTTGGCAAAAACCCTGATCCCCTGACACCTTATTCATTCAATCTGCAAACTTTGTATTAGGTGAGAAAAGGAGATGTTGACAACAAAAATAATATATGGGTATTGTTTCGTATGTTTATCCGTTACGTACATTTAAATATGCATTTTCGTATGTTTATCCGTTACACAATTTAAATCAGCTAATTTCGTGTGCCGTAATTAGTTTTTATACACTGGTGTAAAAAATTAAGGAAAATTTCGTAAAATGCGAGAAATTTGCAATTAATACGAAAATTATGCTTCGAAATCAGTTCTGGAGAATCGTGTGGCATTCAATCGAGTATCATACACATTTTGCTGTGAAGAGTCGGTCACGCGAGCAATTAGGGGGACCACTAGAAATGGATGAAGGCGAAAATGGAGTTTCACCCATCCTGTTTCACAGAAAGCTGATAACGATATGCAACTTTTATCAATTGTTATTTTTTATGTGCATAATATTTAAATGTATTTTCATAAACACAGCACAAATATTCGGGAAAATATAGAGGTTTTCTTTAAAAATCCCAAATTTTTCCGCGTGTGTTTTGCTTATAACACGCAGAGTTTTCATTCAAATTATACGAAATTTGCAGAACACTCGACAATATGTTTCTGAAGTATTGTATTAAAATCTCAAGTAAATACGTTGAGTATTAGAGGAAATATGACTGTTTGTACTAAATATTTTTTTACTGCGCATGTGCGAGACGCAGCGGAATTTTTCTTTCATAACTTCAAAGCCAGATATATAGAGCAACTTTAAAAAAATCCAGTTGAATCCCGCTAAAATTCAGAAACCTGTCGGCATTTCAGTGAGGTGAATTTAAATTTCTCTTTGAGAGAAGCTAAGTGATGAGGGTTCTTGTACAAACTAATATTTTTTAAATTTGAATCTTCGAACAGTAACATTGATTTTAGGAAAATTGAATATCATGAATACCACCATCATGTACACTTATAAATTAAATACATTATTTAAATTGCATTTCTTCGAATACCATTCGAATATTCAAGTTTAGAAAATATCAGTTCGTGCAAGAACCGTCATCATTTAGCTTCTCTTCAAGAGAAATTGAAATTCGCCTCACTGAAATGCCGATATCCGCCTGAATTTTAATGGGATTCAACTGGAAGTTTTTTAAAGTTGCTCTATATATCATCTGGCTTTTAATTTATGAAAGAAAAATTCCGCTGCGTCTCGCACATGCGCAGTAAAAAATTATTTAGTACAAACACTCATATTTTCTGTGTTATTCTGCGTATTTACTTCTAAGTTCAATACAATACTTCTGTAACATATTGTCAAGTGTTCTGCAAATTTCGAATAATTTGAATAAAAACTCCGCATGTTATAATCAAAATACATGCGGAAAAATTTGGGATCTTTTAAAGAAACATTTATATCTTCCCGAATATTTGTGCTATGCTTACGAAAATGCATGTAAATATTATGCACATTAAACCATAACCTTCGATAAAAGTTACATCTCGTTATCAGCTTTCTGTGAAACAGGATGGGTCAAACTACATTTTCGCCTTCATCCTTTTCTGGTCCCCCCCCCCCCCCAATTGCCCTCGTGACCGAGTCTTCACTGAAAAATGTGTATGATACTCGATTAAATGTCACACGAATCGCCAGAACTGATTTCGAAGCGTAGTTTTCGTATGAATTGCAAATTTCTCGCATTTTACGAAATTTTCCTTAATTTTTTGCACCAGTGTAGCACGCTAAATAGGTAATGTAATAGTTACAGTGGTTATCTTGTTAAAAGTTGAGAGTATCCTTTTCGAAATTGCTCCCCTAAAATACCATTTTACATATCGGAAAAAAAGTATTTGCTTAAATTCAGAGAACATGCGTAAACTACTACTGCGTTTATATTATTTTAAAGCAAAATATGATGAGAGGACTTGAAAATAAACCATGACCTGCGCATCATTTGCGCTTGCAAGGTCACTAATGACGACCAGGTAAAAAATCATATTGTGATCCTACCGCCACTTACCCTCGTTACGCCACTACCCCCGCCTTCAAAACGTGAGCCTTCGCCTGCTTCGATTTCCTCTAGAGCGGAAGAGCCTCCCGCCACGCATCCACACCTGTTGCATTTCAACAATTATGGCTCGGTTGTACAAATGGAGCGGTTGGATATCCAAACTTTCGACCACACCACGCCGACACTGACGGCAGGTTTTGGCGTGGTGCGGTGTGCTCGTGAATGTCCAACTTTACACGGAGTCTATGCCCTGTGTTGTACAAGAGTCCATTGCATTATCTTTCATTAATTTATTTTTTATTTCAGCCACGCCCACACCGATTACCACCTTGAATCTTTCCTCCACTACCGCATCCACGCCGCTATACGCCACATCCAGACGCTGAGCTCGATGCTGCAGCAGGTGAATCTTACCGATATCCCCAAGCAAGACAACGGACTGTACAACTGCTCTATGAGTCCCACCACCAAAAATGCTGCCATCAGCATATATGAATCACCTGTACCTCCGTCTGTATCCACCTAGTCCTAATACCCTTTGCGGAAAACACGAAAGATGAAGTCCTGTTCCCATGGTCAGTGGTTCGGCGTTCCTTGTCGAAGTACGCCTTATCTCACGTCGTGGGACATCACAAAGAACCGTTGTTGCTCGAGGGTTTGTGGGGTGGCCCGAACGTTCCGGAGAAATGTCGGTAAATGCTTGAATCAAAGGAAGCCAGTCGACGGACGGATACATCAGTGCAGTTCCTACTTGCTCTTGTAGATTGTGTATGCGCCGTGGGAATGGTGCGACTGGTCGAATTCTGACCGGCAATAAATCCCCAACGGCGTACGTGGAACGACGAACCACTGACTAAGCGAACAGGGCTTAAAAGCAGCAAAGTATTATGATTACAGACACCGTTATATTAACTTTTTGTATGCATACACTTGTGGAACTGTCCATCTGTGGAAATTTTTGTGCGTGTTGCTTATAATATACTTCGTCTGTTGTGTATATGAAACTTTACTCTTTTAATATGAGAATTTTGAACTATTTTGATTAATATATATGTCGAAATATTCGGGGTTGTACCGTATAGCATGTTTGAATGCATTGTATTTTGTATATGGATATTGTTGTACAATTTTTATAAAGTACTTATTATGCAAATGAAGAATATTTTTAGTACAAATATGTTAATAGTTTTTATAAAGCACATTCATGAAGATCATGTGTACAAGCGATGGCATATTTTTGAAAATTAATTCAATCATGTTTCAAACTCTAATGTCTCAGCAGTTTTTTTTCTCATAACACCATACAATTTATGCTTACATGTAATCTGATTTTGTATAGGCATTCTATTTAGTTTCGTAAAGGATCAAATCAAATAATTAATAAGCATTTGCATATACACTGCAAAATCTTTTTAAAATGTTTCACGAATTTAGAAATATAATATGTACAGCCTTCTGAAAATAAAATATCTTTTGTTCTTTATTTGTCTTCTTGATTCTTAGATATTGTTCTATTATTTATCTTTCTATGTAAACATAAAAAAATACAATATAGTGTATCCATTAACTAATTATTGAATTAAAAAATTCCATAAGATCATTTCAAAAAAATGTGGAAACATTTTATTGATATGTATTTTGTTTACGATGTTTATTCGAACAGCTTTAAAGTAGCACATGGCAAGAGCAGAAGCTTATTTTTATTTTTATCGTGGAGAAACTGGTGTTTTCAAGTGAAAATCATTGTTACGATATGCCCGAGCTGCTAAATGTGCTAATGTTGAAGTGTACTGAATACTTTTCATGTTGCAGACTATTTCATAAAAATATAACCCACATTTCTGATAAATAAATCCGGTAAGATTTTTTCCCATCAACTGTTCTACATTTTTGTAACAATTCTTTAACTTTCGACTACAAAGCACACTAATTTATGGCCATACTTTATTTAAGCATGATTTATGGACACTTTAATATACACAGTATCTTTTATAAAACTTTTAAAAATGGTGCCACATTTTGGGGTATTACCAATAGTTAGAAACTCCCTATCTACATAAGTGAAATTAATGTTTAGTGATTTTCTAATCACTTAAAAACATAAAACCAATTATCAGACTTTATGTGAGAGCTAAGCAATACAAAAAAAGATATATGGCGATATTGAAACCTGGTCATCGCCCAGCCCTATCCACTGCCAGTCACTTCGATCCCCGCCTTCAACGTTTCCCTCGGTGAACAATACACCTCAAGTCTTTTTTTCTGTCATGAAACTAGTGTTTAATCCTCTGTTCAGAAGTTCATCTGTCAGACGAAGATCTACACTTTTTCACCGTATTAAGCAGCATTTCTGTTGCTCATGTTCTATCATACCATTAGAAATAGCACTTAATGCTGTAATCAAAAGTTTGGCTCCTTGTCTGACAGCGGTGCTCCGGAATGGGAAACGACATATTCAATATTTGCAAATCGTTACCCCATTCATTATCTTATCTTACGTAATCCAATATGGAGTTTAAATTGTGAATAATGTACCAACAAATCTCTGGAAGATGAATGTGTCTAACTTCATTAGTTTTGCGAATTATTAAATTTTCTCCTGACTTTTGAATCACCTTACAGCTCGCTAAAGTAATCCAAAACCTAATACCACACTATATTTCTATTTCATATTCAAAAGCAAAATTTTCACAAAACATTTTATTCAATCCTATCTCCGAACCATCAACAAGAGGAAGGAAAAAAACTTTTAAATCATATACACATTTTTCCTTCTCTTGGAAAGAATTAACATATTAAACAATGCATGATACCCAGGAAATAAATTTGTTGCAGTAAAACATCTCCTGGCAGGAAATACAATGAAAATAAAAAAAAACTTCTCTTCGGATTAGAATATCCTCTATTTACATTCTTAATTAAAAGAATCTGAATGCATCCTTAGTTATGTTCACATAGTCTAATCTTTTTATCAATTCAGTTTTTTCCTCTCTTTCTCTCTGTGTAACATTTTCTTTTTCTTTCAACGCATCCTCGCATAAAAGTTAACTGAAAAGTATTTTTAACGATCCAAACTTCCACATTTTTTTTTAAAATGTGGATCATCATTAAAGAAGTTTCAGAATTTTCATCTAGTTAGTTTGCGTCTGCAAAAAAGCGCAACTGACTCCTTGTTGTTTCGTTGCTATCTTAAAGAGTAATGATAAAATTCTGTTTTCAACTTTTTCAACGGTTCATTAGCGAATTTTAATAGAATATTCTGCAAACAAAAGTAAACCAGGAATAAGTCTGAGAAAAAGAGGCAGTGAATTTAATTCAAAGATAAGTACCAAACTGATGCCGAGTCATTTATTTTTGATTTAAAAATCGTTTTCAAAAACAAGAGTTTGTTTTTTTCTACCAAATAAATTTTACCTTTATATGATATTTAATTAAAACTTATGCTGTATTCATTTTCAGAATTCATTTGTAAACAACATTGATCTAATGTTGGAATTTTTAGAAACATTATAATTGGGAGAAAATTTGACTTTTTTTTCAATTGTTGCTGTTAATAAGTCTTATTTGCATGTTTTTTTAAAGAATCAGTTTGTTTTTTGTTTCAGTTTAAGTATTTTATGAAGTTGTTACGAAACAAATTAAAACTTCCTTTTGAGAATATCATTAAAAGCAACGATTCTGAACTTGAGGGGAACAGAAAGAAGGAAGGTAAGCAAAAACATGTAAAATAACGGATCACAAAAAAACTGAACGGAAAAAACATTTAAAATAATGGAACTTTGCAATGGAACTTGGCTAATTCGAACGTTTTTAATTTGTCTGTAATTCGAATTTTTTTCTCTGTTCCCTTGACTTCTGTATTAGCACAATGTTAAAATATCGTCTATCAGTGGAATTTATTTTGGTTGATTCGAAGCCAGAACTAAAAATTGTATGAGTTCTGAATTGCTGTCGTTAACTCTGTACCTTCTGTCCTCAGTGGTCGTAAGTGAATAAACTTTTAAGGCTCTGAACGTGGTGGGATGGGGGTAAACATAGAATTCATAAATTCACAACTATTAGGCCATAGTTATTACAAGTAGTTCAATGACGTGACCATCAACCTCAATGCATGCCTCTCTGTGGCGATGGAGGAATTTTCGAACTCTCTCTACGCAACAAGCGTTTAGCGCACGTCGGCAACAGCAGCCACCATTCTGTCATCGAGATTCTCTGCAGATTCCACAGATTTTTCATAATCGAGACTCTTGAGGTCAGACCACGAAAAGAATAAAAAAATTGAATTTATTTTTTTCATGTGTTACTTTTGTGCTTTCGTTCGCATCATTGTGTTTAACAATAACTATCGCCTACACTTTTCATCTCTGACCCGGCAAACTATTACGAATCTTGCTTAATTTGGTGTGTGCTACCGTCTCTTCACGTTTGGCTCATCTTTTCTGAATAACTCTGCATTTTGGAAAGGATTATATCGATTTAACAAAATATGCTAGTTAATGTTTTCTCCAAACCGATATTATGCATATTTGTATGTTAAAATATATTACTAATACTTTTCACTAGTACAGAAAAGCGAAATGTTTGCGGAACAGGAATAAATTCATTCTCTTTAAAAAAGCATTCAGTGAATAAAATTTGCGAGTCTTCCACCTTATTTACTATGCACAATTTAGCTCCTTTAAGTATAATCTGCAGCTGATCAAACTATTCAAAGGATAAACAGATGTAAAAATGTGATGTTTCCTAAGGCAAATACACGCTTTACAATTGTTTAGCTTTAAAAGAACCATTAAACGTGTAGGGAACAATGCTTAGTTACTAAAACATAAAATAAAAATTTAATATAAATTGGCTCAATTCAGACTAACTATTTGCTATACAAATAACATTATCCCAACTTAACCATTTTCATAATAATTTATGTAATATTCCAAACATGAAATATTTTTAGGTTTCAATTAAAATTATGCGAAGCTAGCTGTATAGATTCTAAAATGACGCCTAGAACCATTTATTTTAAGCCCTATTCATTCTTAAACTGATTCAATATGGATATTTATTAAGTAATTCTAAGGGATAATTTTATCGCTCAATTTAAAGTTATCGTTCTAAAATATTTGAGACAAAATCTATAGAATTAATTAGTCTGGAAATATCTGAAGGTATAGAAACATGGATGATTTTTAAGAATTGCATTAAACGTTTGTCCAAAGCAAATCTTAACATTGAATTTCGCAATGAATAAAAAAGGTTTTTGTTTAATTTCGAATAGTTTGAAAGGAACTTTTGAAATGAAAATTGCAATGGAAGAATTCCTTGCTTTTGTGTAGTCAATACAGGGAGCAATATAGGATGATACTAATGGAGTCAATTTACATGAGGTCACTGTCACATGATAAACGTAACTTCGTATTTCAGCTAACATCAAACTACAAGTTATCTTACGCTTTTTCCTTTTGCAAGAAGGGATTGCAATCCGGCACCAATTTCAATCCGGTCGGATTCGGCCGGATTCCCATCGATCTGGCCAGATTGGTCATATCAAAACTATTTTGCCTTTTCATTCCAAAATCAACTGTATAAAAGATGATAAAGTGAGTGTATTACAAAGTTTATAAAAAAAGCGTTAATTTCTTATGAAATCAACTTTACTTATACTGTTATAATTAATCAACATTTACGTATGAATCAACAATAAAAATTTAGTACTGTGTAACTAGTTAAATTGTAATTGTTATATTAGTTTAGTAATAATTAGGTAATGACGGGCGGTTAAGTTTAGTCTCACTTACTAGATTTCACAAATGACATCCATGATAACTTGTAATGTAACTTATATTATGTAAGTAACTTATATTAAATCTAACTAAATCAAGCTTATCAACTAAGATCACAATAATTAGGTATTTTAGACACGCCAAGCAGTCTTATTCTTAAAATTATGACAGTCGTCATGAATATGTTTAATCAATGGCACAATTATCAAAATAACGAGTTTAAAACTTCTTCGTTTTTTTAATATACTTACTTAAAATTATTATTTTAAGTAAAACAATTAAAAAAACTCACTTTGGTTTTGAAAAAATTATCGTAGGAAACAAATAGTGTTAATTGTGTCATCTGCCAATCGACTTCTTACTGAGCTACAAATATAACCAGCGGCCTCCTTCTACACTTGTTGGTTTTATTGTCAACAAATACTCATGAATAGAAGACAAGTATTTTCCTCGAACTCCTTCACTTTCACATGCAGTCATTTCCTTTCTTAATGTTTTCTCATAATCTTTCTCTTTTTTTTTTTGGTATTTATGCTCTAGGTATTCATATCTTGCTGGATTTGAATCTGTAATTCTTTCTGTAATGTCAAATCACTTTTCAATGACGATGAATCTGAGTTATTTTCTACTATATTATCTACGTTTTCTTTAAAGCTATTATTTTGAACAACTCTTTCTAAGATATTTTTCACTTCTAGTCTTACAACTTTTTTTTTCGGCATAGTAAATGTATCATCAGTTCGTCTTGTATCATCATCATATATTTTTTTTATTCTGTAAGTATATTAATATTCCTGTTCTCATTTTGAATTGGTTTCAAAAGTGACATGTTTGTTTTAGAACTTTTAGACTAGTACCTGCAATGCAATACAAATAGGTACATACTTACAATTTAAAGCGTTATTTCGGTCACTATGTAAGAAGAAAGTCGTATTATAAAGAAAAATCAGAAATATGGATCGTTATTCAATTCATTTCTAAGTCTAATTACCTACTTCAATCATTCTCGTACTCGTAAATGCAACATAAACATAATTCATCTATCAATTGAACAATAAACAAGTCTATATGTGTAGCGGGTGAGTCAGCGTCGAACGACTCGTACACACCACGTATTTAAGTACCTACTCTTGCAACAACGCGAGTATTTTTTAAAGAAATCGGCTTCATGTATTTTTTTTTAATTGATCGGATCCGGCAAACTGGTGCCGGATCCGGTAGATGTCTAATGATGCCGGATCCGCCGGATTAGCGGATCCAGTTTTCCGGATTGCAATCCCTATTTGCAAGATACAAAATGGTTCAGATTAAATTAGTATGGAACATTTGGCGTTTGTCACGTGATCATTGACTCAATTTCTGTGAACAAAATAAACTAACATCTTATGAGCACTATTTTGATTAAAGTGTTCAACAGTAATGTGTTTTTGTAAGCTTTGTATTATCTGACAAAATTCTTACAATTAGTTCCAACGCATTGGGGTTTATCGCACAGGTGCTATATGTGCTCTTCTCGAGACCTGCTCAAAATCTATTCGATGTAAATCGCTGTATTAAGCCGATGGCAAATAAGTCACTGCTGTTACAGCGATCAAAATTTCATAAATATCTTTGAAAAGAGCAGAAATGGCAATTTAATAATGCAAAGGAATAATCATATTCTGAAAAGAGATACTTTTACTCATCAACACTGAAATGATTAAAACAAAGGGTGAATTCATCAGTACATCCAAATAACTGAAAAACATTCATGCAGATGCAATTTGATATTTACGGTTGCATTTGGAACATTTACAAACTAGTTTCCATGGATAGAGTCGATATTTCTTTACTTTTAAGGTCTTGATTAAATTAATTTGTATTTTGAGAAAGTTCAAATATAAATTTCTCATAAGGCTTTATTCCTTTTTCTGAATCGGAATGTTTGAGTACCTTTAAAAAAGAATTAATATATTTGATTTTCACTTAATATTTATGAGAAACTTCTGTATTTTTTTGTTTCCTTTCAGCTTTAAGGACTTGCGTCTAGTTTCTGTTAGAAAAAACGCATGAAAATTTATATGTAAATATCCCATAAAATTTTCTTCGATTTAAATAAAGTCATTTTAAGTTATCACTGCGTTACCAAATGCTGAAATCTTTGTTATTCACGCTTTCGATTTTTCTCCCTCAAACTTAAGCTTAGACAACAATTTCAACCATTAATAATACGTTCTTAAAGTATTGTAATGCCTTTCTTGTTGACAGTCATAATCCTAAAGCATTAAAGCAATTAATTTAAACAAATACCATAAGTAATAAGCGTTTAAATTAATGACAATGAGAAAAATGTTTGCCTTTCACAAAAGATTTTCGTAACGATGGTTCCACAAATCACATCTTTTTGAATGGAGCAGAAACCAGAAACATTTAATTAAAGCGAATAAATGCATTTTTAGCATTTCTCATACTTGCATTTGAAGAAGAACCATCTTGCTTGCTTCGTCTTCCAGTTTCAGGGGAAAACTTTTATTTGAGATTTCGTTTTCTACTTAATGGTTCCTGAAATCAATTAAGCCACAAAACGCTAAATAAACCAGAAACGCACTCGAAATAATCTTCGTGGCTGTTTCCAAGGAACATCACGTATTTCAGTAATTAAAGAATATTTAAAGCTTTGGAACTGTTTCCAGTTAATAATGATGGTTTGAATATTTTGTTTTAACACGAATCGGAGTGCTGAAGATAACTAAGATTAAAGACTTTATTAGAAGAAAATTGAAAACGTGGAAGCAAAATCTTTTTCGGGTAGAATTTCATGCAAGATTGGTATTTGAAACGAACTTCCTTTGGAAATGAATGCCATTCTCTGATCGGCTGGTGAAGATCTGCTATGTTTGAAAGTATTTCAAATACGAACCAATAATGCTTTTTAAAGATTTAAAATTAGATAATACAAAGGCATTTTTATGACTTTGATGTCATTCCCGGCCGAAGACCCCAACTAACAGCAGAAACTGTATATGTGGGATTTACAATAACTCGGAACATTAAAGTGAGACACATTTTTGTACACTTATACAGTAGAGGGAGGATTGTTGAGCCACAAGTATGACTGGAATTCCGAAATTTAAATAATTCGACTAACCAGGTAATGCCATTATTTCTGATGATCGGTCTTCCCTGCAAATATAAAATTCAAATTTCTTTGGATAATTGTACCTCATTGTGAAGAAATACAAAAGATGGAGAGTTACGGCTGAAAGAGCGACATGAAAGCGTAACATAGTGTCTTTGGAAAGAGCTCAGTATTGTAACTAAATGAAATGATCCTGTGATTCTCCTTTCTTTAGGGACAATCACTTCCTTATTTACCAACTAGCGGGAGGGTTCAATCTTCGACTTTCTCGTGTACTTGCACAATGTGGCACGTTTTGTGCTTAGTTTCGTAGTTCAATGAAGAATGTTCGAGGGTGCGTTTTAAATTTCTTCCCTGTGATATATTGGGTCTAACATTTGGCACACATCTACAATTTTGATGACAAGACCACAGGCTAAATTTCATTAACCTAGCTTGATAAATCTTTGAGTTATCAAGTTCACAAATACCTGAATAGACAGACGACTGACAGTCAACCTTTGGGTGGATTTGGTCCAAAATTTGATGCAAATCTACAACTTTAAAGATAAAACTATATGCCAAATTTCATCTATACAGCTTGCTGCGTTTTCTAATTTCTAATAATTATCGTGTTCTCATGCAAACGGACAGAGAGAAACAAGCTATTTTCCCGTTCACGAATTTCGTCCAAAATTTGATAAAGACCACATACCAACCCTCTGATTCCTAAGACTATTGGAATACAGGAACCTCAAAATACGGGAAAGTCCCAGTTCATCTTTCAAAGCTATACACAATTCACTTCCCCCCTCAAAAACCGGAATGACAGCTGGCACTCTCGAAATTCTAAGAAAACCCCTTATTTCCCAAACCCGTCTAGACGAGCCATTATAACAAAGAAAGCGTGCGCTGCGGGTTTGAAATCAAGCACACTTAACGAAAAGGAATGGAAACTTCACAGTGATATTTGAACGTTTCGGAAGGCCGCCGTCTTTTGCTTGTAAAGAGGTTTGGGACGCTCCCGTATAGATAGAGTTAAATTTCACACGTCCAAATTTCATACGTTTCTAGCTATAGTGTTGGTAGGCATGTATGCAAATTTCCTAAAATGGTTTTTTCGGATTAAAGGAGGTCTGAAATGTGATTCATGAAAATCTCGAAGGCAAGTTTTTCGACGATTATAATAATTATTCTTGCATACTTCGCATACGAGAAAGTAAAAATTAAATTTTGGTCAATATTTAACTCTCCATAAAACATTTTCTCCAAATTAATTAAAGTCCTTTAAGGTTGCCACACTACGTTTCCAAGAACTACCAGAATCTTACTTATTCTTTCGTTAGGTTTCCCTCCTTTAAAGTTAAGCCAGGTGGCAATTCCAAACATTGATAGTACTACCTTAAATATTTTAATGCCTTTTCTGTTGGCAACCGTAATCCTGAAGCATTAAAGTAATTAATTTAAACAAATACCAGTAACGACAAGCGTTTGAAATAATGGCGATGAGAGACTTCTCGGAAAAGTTTTTGCCGTTCACAAAAGACTTCCGTAACGACGGTTTCACAGATAAAATATCTCTGAATGGAACTGAAACTAGAAACATTTAATTAAAGCGAATAAGCTCATTTTTAGCATTTCTCAGACCGTATTTGAAGAAGAACTAGTTTCGTTGGTTCGCCCACCGGTTTCCAAAGAAATATTTTGTTTTAGATTTGATTTTTACTTAATGGTTCCAGAAATCAATTAAGCCACAAAACGCTAAATTAACCAGAAACGCACTCGAAACAATCTCCATGGCTGTTTCCAAGGAACAGCACGTATTTGAGTAATTAAAGAATATGTTAAGCTTTAGAATGTTTTCTGATAGTAATGATGGTTTGAATATTTTGTTTCAACACGAATTGGAATGCAGAAATTAATCAAAGACTAAAAGCTGCATTCAGAGAAATCTGCAAATTCGGAAAACAATGATTTTTTTAAGACAGAATGTCACTCCATACCCCTGGTGTAGATAATCTCTAGGGCTATATTACCCGTATTGATTTCAATGCATAAATGCGAGAAAGATTATTATCTCTATTAACAATAAAGAAGAATGTGTGTGTTGGTTCTGGACAGACTGCTTGACCTATAGCTACAAAATTTGGTACAAATATACTTTGGAGGATGGAAATATGCACTTCGAAACGATTTTTTTTTTGAAATTTTAATAAGAGGTTTAATTAATTAAAAATTAATCGCGATGTTGGTTATTTTCGTGATAATTCCCAAAAATATTACTGCACACAAATGGTTTTTACCCCTATTTTAAAAGTCAATAAAATATCTCTTTAACTACACCAATTTAATTGCGGTACAGTTTTTCCTCTTAATTTTAGGATATTTTTTTAAAAATATTTTTATGCATAAACTGCAAACTACTTATCATTTTTGCAATGAATTTCAAACCGTTTTCATTGTTTCATCAAATTGCACCCAATTTTAATGACGTGATTTTCTTCCATTGTTAAAAGCTAAGGAATGAAGATTCTGTTTATATTTTCATATTCTTTGGCAATGTTGTTCTGAATTATTGCTTTCTGCTCTTATTTCATTCAATTTTTTTGTGGAGTCTATAAACAAAGCCCATTAATATATATATATATATATATATATATCAAAACAAACTTATAAACACAAGATAAAGACTCAAAAACAGTAAAAAAAAGACAAAATGGCAAAAATAGACAAAAACCAGAAGAAACCAAAAAAATGAAAAATATCATAGCGAGCCGCTCGTCAGGGAGGGAAGATCGCTCATGATATTAATTATATATATATATATATATACTAGAAAATGAACCCCATATGCTGAATGTTTGTGCTTGCTAATCCTTAATTTTTTTATAGGCTTCAATCCAGCTAACATGTAGTTGGCCATGTTACATAACACAAGCAAATTGCAGTACATGAATTTATTGTTTTAATCAGCAGCGTATGAGGAATAAGAAAGTGAAGTTATAGCACCGCGTAAGACGACGTGCAATTAGATGTTAGATAATGTGGATGGGTCCAACTTTCATGTGATTTTGACATGTGACTTGATTTCATTTAGAAGGTTCATACAGATAAAGCGCAGAACAAGTGTAAGGCTACTAAAATAACGCTACTTAAATTTCGATCTGAACTTGAAGCTTGAAAATACTTTGCTGAAGGAACCATGAATATCAACTTATGCATGAAATATTTAATTGAAATCAAATACAACCAATTATCCAAGCGAACAAGCTGGACGACGAATGCGACTAATTTAAAATAAGACTTCATTGTTGGGCAAAATTATATTTTTAGAATTATGTATTATATTTTTAGAATTGACGTGTGTGTGTGCCCAATTAAACTTGTTATTTCGGTAACGTGGTGTGAGGTGTGTACACACTGCTGACGGCTTGCACACAACCCTCCTTCTTGAAGTAAATACAAATATTAAAAAAAGGGGAATAAAAAGGTGGAAGGGTAAAAAATAATAGTAGACAACGACAAGAAGTAAGAATCTGGTGATTGACTTCATCAGAGGCCAGACATTCATGCAGATTCAAAAGTGGAAAAGGTTTTCTGTAGAGGAAAAAGACTTTACGGTCTGAATTTAATATCCTCTTCTGGCCTGAACCTAAACCGGAATGTATTGGAAAGAAAAACATTAACCCACAATGTGGGTAAACCTATTCCACTTTTGAATCTGCATGAATGTCTGGCTTCTGATGAAGTCATTCACCAGATTCTTACTTCTTGTCGTTGTCTACTATTATTTTTTACCCTTCCACCTTTTTATTCCCCTTTTTTTTAATATTTGTATTTATTTTATACTTAGCAATTTTTTCCTGGATGATGCTGCACTTGCGCACACCAATTAAATTGCTTCTATCATTCTTTGCCGTTTTAGATATTCTTACCTTTTTGTCTTTTTAGATAGTCAATGCTCCTTTTTGAAGCCTTTTATGCATAGTTCTGGATGCCCAGCCTCCCAGTGCCTACCACAAGATCTTATAGGTTTGTTGGTGTCACGGTTCTATGCTTCCATGAAGTTAACTGCAATTAGCTGTCATCTGAAACGCTTGTGGCTCTAGCTTTCCTCCTGTACCTTCTAAAAGATGATTCTGCCCTTAGAAATGCAGGACACAATCTATGAATTACAAAAGGATTCACATGCAACCATCTTGCTGCATAAGAAAAGTTTGGTGCGCTTCTATTCGTCCAATGGTACGCCAGCTCGTAGTTTTCAGACAAATGATGTCATCTACTGATATCTGAAAAATGGCTGTCTCAAAATTTCACTTCTCAGTTTCTACTTGCAGAAACTGCAGACGCTTTGAAAGCCAGTTTTCGGTCACGTGTTCAGTGAAGATACACAACAACAGCTTCACTAATTTGCATATCATATTTTGATGGAGCTTTAGTTTTTACGTATACTGATTAATTTGTATGAAAACTTACTTATTTTTGATAGAGTAATCTCCCTTTTTAAAATTTTTCCTTAATTTTGGGAAATAATTGTTTGTTTTCACTGTTGGATTCCTGTTTTTCTTGTTTTTTTGCTTCGTACTGACGATAATTGCAATTTATACTGGTGAGGACTATCGTGCAGTTGGCCTGGGTCTCATGTTACTGAGGGTAGAGAGAGAACAGAGTCGGGAGTGGTATAGAAGCTGTTTATTGCATGATGTTTATTTATAAAGTGAGAGATAAAGCGCAAGGATGAGTAAGATTATATACAAGTAAAAGAATACACGCAGAGCCATCTACACAACTGCCACTGAATTCCTAACAGATACTGTGTCAAACTTCATTTACCACTTGGACAAACTCACCGACCTACCAGTTATTCAACAATGCTGGTTAAGAGTTCAACAGAACCCATAACCTTCTTCCTATTCATGTTCCTTAGGCTTCACCACTGGCATAGTGGATTCCTTGCCATAACCCACTAGGCCAGTGGTGGGCCAAATAACTTTGTGAAGGTAGAACAGTTGGAATTTTTTTATGATGCCGTAATTAATAATGTGACTGATTTCTTTTAAATCTGATTTATGAGTAAACACTCTGCTCTTTGTGCGGTGAACTCTACAATATAGAGAATCATGTAAAATGAGACAAAAAAATAATCAACAATATAACAAGCACAGAATTGAAAATCATTTTCAGTGATATTTTTACATAAGCAGTATCATAATGATGATGACATCATGTAATTTAGAGGAAATATAATTTATCACGAGGGATGCAAATCATATAACTTTTTTGCAGTGCTTAGTTCGAAAATTAAAGATGTATCGCAATTAAGAAAAAAATATTGCTTTTGTGAAAATACAAAATAATGGTGATGAATTCGGAAGATAAGCAGTAGTGAATAATGATAAAGGATTTTGGTGCTTTTTAAAAATGAGTCTCATTCTTATTTCTATGATAAGAAATTTTTCTTCTCGGCATTTCTTTGTAGAGAGAAACACAAAAGGTTTACACTGACAATGATACAATACTTCTTTCCATTATACGCTACAACTCCAATTTTCAATCCTTTCAAAAGAACAAAAAAATAAACTCCAAGTCTCCATTTTTTAAGCAAATTGCATAAAATTGCGGATCCTAGGAGGAAAAAATATGACCAGAAATGAAATGCATTCGTCGCATTAGGTATTGGAATGTGGAGAACTAAGCAGATGAATTGCAATGCATTTGTTTATATGTATCACTGTATTTTCTCCGATAAGAACTGCATAAAAATGCAACGCTCTCTACATCTTATTTTTTTTCTTGGGAGGGGGATATGAACAAAAAATATTCTTTTCATACTTGTCTTATTCTTTTACGGTCATAAACTAAACCCATAAACGGAATTCAAAATAAAGATAATGGAGTGGAGCTTGAAGAGGGGGAAAAAATATTTTTATTGATTTTACAGCTTGGGAAACCCCCCTCTCCACTCGTAAATCTTTAAGAATTTTCTATAATGCACCCGCACCTTTTCTTCTTTGATATGGAGAGAGGGAGGAAGGAAAGTGTTCTCGTCTGCTCGCAGACGACATTATGTCCCCGCTCCCTCTTATCCATTTGGAATGCAGCAGGTGGGTGCGAGGCAATGTTTGGTTTCATTTTTCTATACCCTGTAAAGCACCCTCTCCCCTGGCTATTTATAACAATTTAGAACCCGTCGCGATTCATTAATCCTGCCTCTAGCGAACACAATTTATTCCAGAAAAGTGTCATGCAGCGCCCCCTATCGTCTAACTGTAACATTTTTCAAAGGCGAAGCTCCCCCTTTCTCTCTCCAGCACCTTTGAATTCTCTCCCCTCTCCTCACACATTTAAGGTATTAAACTGCGTATGTTATCTTGCAAGCACCTCCCCCCCTCGACCTACGATGTGTAGGGGGGGGGCTTTATTACTGCGGTGCCGAATATGTGAGTATGTCCACACGAATGATTAGGTGGGAGTATGCAGTTATGCTCTTAATGTGGGCACGAGTTAGTGTATACTGTGGGCACATTACTCTAATTTCTAACACTTATGAGGGCACTTCCCCACCCCTATCTCACTCCTGAAAGGGACGTGTGTTTTATTTGAGCTATTATTATGTGTGTAGGGGAATTAAAAAGTTTGTGATGCACATTAGGGTGAGAAATTAGGTGGATAAAAAATGTCAAGTGCTGGTGAGGTGAATTTCAAGGCTTAAAATTCGCACAGTAACTGCAAAAGATTGTATTTTTAATTTTTAATAATAACGTTGTCCATCTGAAATATTTTTCACTGATGCATAATAAACAAAAAAACTTAAATAACGATACATATTCCAAATATCATTAAACAAATTTCTTTAAATTTCAAGTCGCAAATATAAACAAATTTCAATGATCTCGCTACTTCAAATTTTAGCCATTTCTTTTAAAAGACTGTATATCGTGCTACTTCAAATTGCATCATTTATTTTAGAAAACATGAGATACAAACACAATGTTACCATTTGGTTTTATTCTATAACATATGGTAACACATTTTCTATTCTATTTTATATTAATTTCAAATGAATTGAAAACTTTGCTTAGTGTTCAGCAAAATTTCCTCAATTCCTTTCAGAGATCGATAATTGACTTACTTTTAAAGAAAAATCAAAGAGTGATTTAACATATTTCAAAGTATTACCACGTATAAATGGTATGTTCCCCCTTTTGTTATAGTGAAAGCGATTTAGTTTACACGCAGTTAAGTATTAAATGGCAACACATAACTTTTAAAATATTTTTCTTTTAATGAATTGCTGAAAGTTAATGAATTTTTTTCCATTATTTAAACTAAGTATTTGATCTGTTGAATATACATTTGTTCTTATTGACCGCAATGGTGAATATGTTTGTGACGACTTACGTCGTAATAAATCAAACAGTGTGCAATGAGCTTCTATTTCACTTTATTTACTCAACTCTACAACATCAGTCAAACCTTGAAATTCCACTAATGCATTGTTGGAACATCTGCGCTAAATTAATAGGCCAGAACTCTGTGTATGGATACTGCATTAATAATTGATCCAGGGTGATCATAATTAAATCCACGTGTTTAGACTCTTAGTAACTAATCATGGAAAGCCAACAGATTCGAGATTCAGGGCAATTCACTAAACAGATAGCAAGATTTAGCAAAAGAACTTGTTCTATATTATATTGATAGGCTAAAATAAGATATTCTACGAAAGTCGGAAGAAGTCTGGAAGAATCGACAAAACAAATGTGCATATGGGTTAAAGAATGCAATTTTGGAAACATTGTCTGAACTTCAGTGTCTAATTCCAATCAAGCATTAACTCAAACGGAAACGTTTCCTAAAGTTTTAATTTAAAATAATAACTTCTCTCTTCCGAATCCCTGTATTGATAATGTCGAAATCAAATATATATTCGTCTAAAAACAGTCTATAAGTAAAAGTATTCCATTTTTTTGTTGCATTTAATGTCTGTTTTACTTATCATAGTCGGATATACACTGAGTCACTATCACTGATATACACTATTTTACTTCGGATATACATTGAATATTTTTATTCTTTATCATAATTACTTATTCTCTTCATTCAAAGTTCGATAATTCCAGCTAAAAAATAACTACTTAGAAGCTTGCTTGAGTCCAGATGCTTCAAAAGGTTAATAGGCTCAGTGTAACCACATATGGGTCTGTTTTTAAAAAGTTTTATATTATTATCTATCTTAAGAATAATATTATCGAGCTTTTGAATTCCTTTAACTATACTGTTTAAATAAAATATCTTTAAAGTGCATCTAAAAACAGTCTATAAGTGTTTTTTGCTGATTATTAATGAATCTTTTGATACATTCAGCGTTACCGACAAACATTACTTACTGTTTTTACTGTAATTGCTTGTTTTAGTTCAACAAAATAACCTGAATTTCTACATAAAAGTGTTTTCTGATACCAAAATTATTCAATGGATTTTAGGCCATAGCCAAATCTTCGTCACATTAAATCACCGCCACAACAAATCTCTTTTATTCAAATAATTATTTGATTTAATTAACACGGAAAAGCTAGCATTTTTAAATATTAAAATTGTCCTTTCGGGTTAAAAAAAAAAGACTTTGAAAAAATTAAGATTTTTATTGGAAACATTACTACCTAGCAATTCTGCGAACAGAGACCTTGCATTCCCCCCCCTAAAAAAAAATCTAAGATCTGTTTTTCATTGCAGTCTTTAAAGGTTTATAAATTTTGTCATTCATTATGAAGACAATATTGCTTCCAGGTACACCAGATATTATAATTTGCCTCTTAAGGAGGTACCAAGTTTATCCCTTTATATTCAAAGCTATTTTCACAATCGTAAACCAAACCATTTAAAATATTGCACACCTATATAAGGTATAAATTTTACTCCCTGTATTTACAAAACAAATACATTAACTTATTAATAAAGTTACATTGAAAATGTACTGCAGCAAAATTGTAAAAAATTTTCCACTTGATAGTGGAAGTAGTCTTCAAATTTTTATAAAATGAACAATTTGGCTGGAATCGTTGAATAAAGATACTTCCAAGAAAGGAGAAAAAAAAAGATTAGAAGCCACTAAACAGGAAAATGCAACTCTCAACATGGAACTATGAACTTCTCTCTCTTTTTTCTTATACGAATTATTTACTCAAATCCTTGCTTTCATCAGTATTAACAAAATTGCAATAAAACGTCTGCTTTTATCAGTATTAACAAAATTGCAATTAAATGCCTGCTTTTATCAGCATTCACAAAATTATAATTAAACATTTGCTCTTATGAGTATTAAAAAAATAACAATTAAATTTTTCGCCTTTACCAAAACGATTAAAATGTTTTAATTGTGCCAAACTCGCCATTGATACGCCAAAAACATTGAAATCATTGAAAAGGTCGCCATCTCGAAACGGAATCAAAAAATAAAATTATTATATATACACTGTTTTTTAGCAATCGTTTGCAGCAATAAATTGCTGAGAATCGCGGGACATACTATCGTCGGAACTCGCATTTTGCAGTGAAGATTTGGTCACGAGGGCAATAACAGGATTGACCAGAAAGTGATGAACACGAAAATGGAATTTGATCCATCCTGTTTCACAGAAAGCTGATAACGAGATGTAACTTCCATCAATGATCATGTTTGTTGTGCTTAATACTTATACGCAATTTCATAAAAATAACACAAATATTTGGGAAAATATAAGGGTTTCTTCAAAAATTCCCAAATTTTTTAGCATGTTTTTTGCCCGAATATTTGTGCTATGTTTAAGAAAATGCATGTAAATATTATGCACATCAAACATAACTATTGATGAAAGTTTCATCTCGTTATCAGCTTCCAGTGAAACGGGATGAGTCGAAATCTCTTTTCGTCTTCATCACTTTCTGGTCGCCCCCCTAATTGCCCTCTTGACCGAATCTTCACTGTAAAATGTGAGTTCCGACTATAGTATGTCCCACGATTCTCAGCTAGTGATTGCGAACCTTATTACCCATATTACTTCCAGTTTTTTGAGCATCTTAATAATTGTGCATTACTTTTGGACACCAGTGTAACATTGATTAGAAAATATTCAACACCACTATATTTTTAGTTCGATGAGATTAAAAATATGTATTTTCACACCGATCACTCTCCACCCCACCCTTTTTTCTTTTCATCTCATGTTCAATCTTGATATTTCCGATATGTTTCTCTACTGTGGTTGAAGTAGTAACTGAGGCTGAGCACAAATGCCTGATACTGATGTTCACAAATCGATCTTCGTCGTACCGGTCGTTCCATTAGTTACATGTACTTAAAAGACTCATCTCCACCCCACCCATAAGGGTGGAGTTTATTTACCCAAACAGAATTTTAGAAGGCCAGTGAACTACATATATACTAAAATTAATCAAATTCAACCCAGACATTTAGAAGCTATTTTGGAACAAATGTGCATATACATACAGACACGTTTAATTTTGTATATACAAATGAATAATGGATCTTTTAAAATTATTCAAAGGTATAAAGTTGTTTAGCAGCATTTGTTGTTGCCTTTACTCATGTTAATTTTATTTCTTCCGACTAATCCTCGATATTTCATAGTTATCAATAATGAACAGAAATACTGCTTTTTTATCAGAAACTAGTTTTATTATAACAGCACTTATACCCAAATGGTTTCAAATAACAGCAAAAGCTTCCAAAGTCCTTAAAACAAATTCACCATTCCGTTACAACGGCAAATATATGTGTCCATATTTGCTATTGAGAGACAATCCAACCATCCATTCACCACAAGAAGACAATCCCAGTCTCAAGATATTAGAAACTGCGGTCGGTAAATCACATTCTTACTCAATAGCAGTCAGGAATGAAATATGATATCGACCACGAGAAAATTTCTCGAATGCCATCTATTCCCATATTCCTCGCGCTGCTTTCAGGTCCTTTTAGATGAAAATCGCATCTTTCTCTATCATTGAAAGACCAGATTCGGCCCCAAAGTAGTCTTTTTGCCTACACCACACTTTCTGGTAATCTGTACCATCGCGACAGTCTCAGTTCCTCACCAATTACGCTGGGAAGAAAAAAAAGGAGGAACATATATGGTTTCTCTATGTTAAAGTTCCACTATCTTCTGACACGATGACAGATCATCGATCAACTGTAAAATCAACCAATCAGCGGTGATCGATGGGGGTGTAAAGGGGGGGGGTCAGAAATGCGGGGGTGGAGGGGATCAAGGGACTTCCCAACTGCGAAGCGGCGAGATTTTATCCATGCTACCATTTCATTCTGGAATTTAAAAGCGTTGGCTCTGACTCCCCTGTCCTTTGCAGGGCGGCGCGTTGACGGATAACGTTGGTTTAAAATGGATCAAGAATTTTCGAGAATTCTTGAATAAGAGAATGCGATATTTCACTTTTGGGTTGGAAGTATCGCGAATGGACAAAGGATATATTCATGAATTTATTCGCTCTGTAATCCATAGGACTTCTTTTCTGAAATAAGAAAATAAACGAAAGCTTAAAACGCATTTGATATTCGATGTACGAACTGATAATTAATGATGAAGCTGATCAAAGCAAGTCATTTTTTTTTGTTCAAGTTTGAAAAGAAAAGTTTTAATTTTTAAAACTTTTATTTATTAAATATATAAATAATATACTTTGTTATATTCTAGATAATAGCATCTACTATTTTAAACATATTTTATTAAGTTTCTCATCAAGATAATTTTTATAAATGTTCTGACTTTTAATTTGCTTGCAGTCAAAGAAGCAATGATGAAAAAAGAAATAAATAAATAAAAAAAACCGAAAAGATCGGAGCTAAGGGGGCATTTTTGTAGTTCACAAATAAATATCACTGAAAAAAGGCGTTTTTCTTTTAAACAAAGCTAATTAAAACTAACTCAAAACAGAACAATAGAAATGGGGGAAACAATTACAATTATTGATACAACATCCTGTCATCCATGAAATCTTTTTTGATTAAAATATAAATCTAAATTTTTGGTTTCGTAGAAAATTAAATAACATGGCGTTTTCTGCAAGATTAAAAAAAATATGAAAATGTAAATGAATAAGAATTGGACACATTATGCACACTATGCTATAAGAGAACTACGTTTTGAAGTTTTATGGATTTCAGGTTCATTATTAAAAATTGTATCTGCATAATTGGCAGGGACAAATTAAAATAACTCCGATCCGTGGCACAATTGACTGCTTACAATGTATAAAATGATTTTCGGAAAAATATATCAGGAATTTTCCAGAGAAGATATATCTTAAAATTTAAGAGATAGTTTATGATTGCATAGATGAATCAAACTGTGAAACAATGAACTCCATGTAGCTGCTCTGTTCTATGAAAAGAATTATCATGAGAACAAAAAATAATATTTATTCAATCTAACGTTTACTTATCTCTCGAAATACAGTAATTATACAAACATAAGGATTTGTTGAGTGACAAATTCCGTATAATTTATTTTTAAAACTTTCGACACATGAATTTTAAAATATTTTTGATGCCGATACCATTAAAGTTCGAAATTAATTAATAAGCAGATATTTTTTTTATCTGTATCATTATAAGCCACTATAGACTTGAGTTATAAACTTGCAAATCAGCATTGTACCTTTAAATTGGCGTGAAATGTATTTTCATCAACTATAAGAAGACTACTTTTTGAAGTGGAGCTTCTGCAACCAGGATTATAAGTAAAAACAAAAAACTGCGACGGAACTTAAATGGATTCGCTAAAGGGAATCACAAATACTTATGAATTCATTTCGATGCATTATCTAGCAACGAGTGAAAGTGAAAATGACGTCTTACTTTTAAATACATATTACATACATGAAAGATAATCCTCATGAAAGGGAAGTCAAAAATTCGATCAACTATTCATCGTCATTTCTCGAAAAATATCAGAACTTAATTTAAAATCGGCGAGAGTGTTATTCTCTCGACTTTTTCTCGTATACTTTGATAATACGGTGCATTTTGTGTTTAGCTTCGAAGTACAGTGAAGAGAAGTAGGTATTTTGAGCATATTCCATTTGCCCGATTGGGTCCAAAATTTGATACTGTAAAAGTGTAATGTCGCTTTCCTGCCTCACTAGTATGTTTGGGAAGAGAGTTTTACAGGGGTAAGTATGAGATGGCCTGGATCCCTGACCTTGGCGACGAATTTGGCGACCTTGGCGACAAATCGATGATTCCAGAAAATGCGACCCTTTTCTCGATATCTCTATTAGGAGAGAAAATACGCTTGAATGTACGAGAAAACTCCATGTCACGTCACGGCCTGTCGGAGAGAGTAAACAGTGTGTTTCATAAAAGATGGGCAAAACTTTAAGAGGTGATAGTACACATCCAAACAAACAACTTCCATCAAAGAATGCATGGTCAGAATTAAAACGTAAAGGTGCTAGAGGGCGCCGAAGGTGATGTTGCTATCCGAGGCAAAAATACACAAAGAACGATTAAGCTACAAAAGCAAGTTTAAGGACGTTTACAATAAGTGTTCAAAACAGTGACCGGCAGTGTCTAAACATGAGGTACAACGGCGAAGAAAGGATTGGCGAGCTTTCTGAAAAACACCAGGCATACCGCGCACTTCCCCTGTAGTGGCCGAAAGTCTGGCGACGAGTTCTTCAGCAGATTCAATGGGAGTCTCATACACAAGAGACTTCAGCTGTCCCCACAAAAAGAAATCGAGACATGAAAGATCTGGTGAGCGCGGTGGTCAAGCTACAGGACCACCTCGCCCAATCCATCGGTTCGGAAATGTTATATCCAGATAGTTTCGCACGTCTCGTACATAATGGGCTGGTGCTCCATCCTGCTGGAACCACATTACCCGCCGGATGTGTGTGGGAACGTCGTTCAACATCTTTGGCAGCACCTGTTGCAGAAACGGGAGGTATTTTTCCCCGTTAAGGCGTTCTGGCAGAAGATAAGGTCCGAGTAGGTGATCTCCGATTATTCCTGCCCAAGCATTGATAGAAAAGCGTCGCTGATGAGCATGTGAATAAGTGGCAAGTGGATTTACAACCGCCCATGCATGTTGATTGTGGGCGTTAAATGCACCTTCACGTGTGAAGGTACATTCATCCGTGAAAAGCACAGTTAGCCCAAAATCTGGATTCACCGCGCTCTGCTACAGAAACCAGCTGGCGAATTCCACATGACGAGAATAATCCCTTTGAGTCATTTCCTGGACTCGTTGAACATCATAAGGATGCAAACGTTCATCCTTCAGTACTCGCCATGTCGTGGAGTGGAATTGCCTAGTCACTGCTCGTGTACCTGTACTTGGCTGATCAGCCACCATATCCAGAATGGCTTCTTCCACAACTAATGCTCCGTCCGTCTTTGCACGACCTGCATCCGACCGGGAAGTGAGAAAGGATCCCGTCTGACACAACTGTCGGTGCAAGCGCTCAAATGTTTTACGGTCGGACAACTACCTGTTGGGAAACAGCTCTCCGTGCAATCGTTGAGCCTCTGAGCCATTTCCATTTGCAGTCCCGTAGATAAAATGAACATCAGCCTTTTCCTTAATAGTGCAGGGCAACATCTTCCGATACGTTCCTACTGCGATTGACAATTGCACACTCGTATCAGCGGCTTTTATGTATTAATCGAGGCGAAATTTTGCATATGAGTTCTTCTTCTTCCCCATATCACATTGCTATTAGTGTCGTTCTTCTCCCGATAACTCGCAACAGGAATGGAGCTTTAACATTTGCATGGACTAAGTTTCCAAATGCGCCAACCCCTTTGCGTAACCGAAAACCAAACCACGCATTCTTTGATGAAAGTTGTTTGTTTCGATGTGTACTATCCTCTCTTAAAGTTTTGTCCATATTTTAAGAAACACCCTGTATAGGGGTCGCGCTTGGATCAGAGAGGTGTGTTGATCGACTGGAACGACTTTGAATTTCGTCTGCTGCGCTATCTAGAAAGCTGGTGAGCTGAGCGCTTTTGAAAGTGCTGTTATTGTCGTTATTAGTGATTTGCTGACTGTTTGTGTTGCTAAATCTCAAAGTACTGAACTGTTATTACCTGTGAATTGTTGTATGTTTACGTTGTTAATCTGTGCAAGATCTATTGTTTCCTGTTGCCTGTGCTACGTGCTTTCCTGCATATTTGTGAATAAACCTTCATTATCCATCACCCTGCGTGTTGGACTGTTTACACCATACACCCAGAGAACGATTTTTGTAGCAATATCAACAATTATACTGTCAAGACCACATCCCAAATTTCTACTTATCTAGCTTGCTGTGTTTTTCTGAGTTATTGCGTTCGCATACATATGAATAGACAGCTTGGCAATCAGACCGTAACCAAAATTTGGCCAAAAAATCGATACCAATCTACTTTCCTAATCGCTGTCCTCAAACCATGAGCCAAATTTTATTCATTTAGATCTTTCCGTTTTGGAGTTACATATTCACCTGCACACGGACAGATAGACACACCCCTTTGACGGACCAAATTTCGACCAAAATTTGAACAGATCTACAGTTTTGGTGTAAAGCCTACATACCAAATTCTATTTGTCCTGCACTTTCTGTTTTTAAGTAATAGTGTTCACAATCAGACGGATAGATGTCATTTCATTTTTTCGGACTGAAGGAGGTCTAAAACGTGACCATTTATCGAAATCTAGAGGTTGAATTTTTTGAAGGTTACAATACTTCCCCTTTATATACACTTCGTACACAATTAACCCTCTGGTTGCCGAATTTTTAATTACTATTTAGATGGAACGTTAGAAAACATTTTCAAATACCGTTGAAACAAGCGAATTGTTATTTACATGCAACGATTTATTAGTATAATATGATTCAACGTTTTGAAAGCTCTAAGTAAACCCATTAGCCTGCGAAAATCGCAGGATGCAGCAGAAAATAGACTTTCTTCTAACCTTCGAAAATTGCGGGATAAGCATTCAGAAGGTTAAACGACTTGATAAAAATTAAATCAGAAAGAAAAGTTCTCATATTAACAACGTCTGCCATAGAAGTTTCATTTTAATCGTTTGCCTGCCAGTGGCTAAGCAAAGGTAAGTGACGAACAAGGCATAATATTACTTTTTCGCCCTTTCATCACACTTAGCTTAAAAAAGTCACAAAGACGCATGTTTATTTTGCCTCCATTGTCCTATAAGACTGGCGCTCGGTCTGTCCATAAGCCACTTGCCACTCAGTCACTATGCCACTGCACGCAGAATACGCTTACATTGGAGATTATAACATGCAACTCCCTCTCTCCGCTGTCTGGTCAGCATCCAGTGGCGTGGCGAGGGTAAGTCACAAGGAGCTACCGCCTCCCCACAATGGCACATATATTTTCGGTGAAGAACGGCCGCACGTGTTATGTAGAGTCTTCTTGCAAAAGAAATTTCAGATAAAGTCTTTTTTCCCAACTTCAAGCAGGGAGTTTCGTCTGGAGAGGTTCATTCACCCTTTTCGTCGTGGGTGTTTGCGCCTTTTTTTTCCTGACAGAGCGCCCCGTTCCTAAAGAAAATAAAAAAAAATAGAGGGGTCCCTTCGTGGGAGTGACTGGAATTTGGTTTTTTGTCTGGGTCAGAGCGTTTTTGGCATTCAAGGAAGGAGGATGCCGTGAAAAAGCTGTAGGGGTTTTCTCTCCGACCCCGAAGGATCGGGAATGTGTGAAGAAAGAGACTTGCGTGTCTGCCAGCCTTTAAAAATTTTCCGAGGGCTTTAGTTGATAACTGCGGCATTGGGAAGTTTTTCTTTTGGAAGAGCTTCTGCTTGAGAGAGAGGCTTTGGCTTGAAGAAAGAAGAATGCTAAAATAACTGAGGAAAGGATAGCGGGGTTTCTCCGCCGTATTTTCCGGACTTTCCGAGGCCGGGGTTCTTGCCGCTGTACTAGAAAATTTTGAAGGTGCTTCTGCATACGCGTCCTTGTGCATGAGAACTCCGTACATGTAATGTATCATCCTATGCGTTTCGCCAATATGGGACTTCCTTCATCGTGCAACCGCACTGCTGCGCCTGCGCCAAAATCTTCGTAAAAGTTTATTCGGCAAGGAAATCAAAATTAAATTCAGGAATCGGAATCGAATAATTATCTAGGTCCAGTACATCGTGCCTAAATCATGGAGAGCATCGAGTTATCCCCGACGCAGCATACATGTCACCATTGTGGAAATGTTAAATTCCTTTTTACGCAGATGATGTGATATGATGTGATGTCTGCAAAGACCAGCCCGAGATAAGTTTCTTTCTTTGTTTCGAATTTTCATTTTTTTTTACATTCAGATAACTTAATGTTGAACATGCTGTAGTAATCAATTTCATTTTGAATGCGATTAAGGTGTCTTTGATAAACGCTGGGTCGACCCTAAGCTAAATAAATACATGAAAATTTAATTATTTTCTTATTATTGTGTTTTATTTCATTTAGTATTAGTGTTTGTATTTTGATATTTATGTGAAGTATTCAAGTTTTATGTTTGTAATTTGATATTTATGTGAAGTAATTAACCTTGTTTATAAGACAAAATTGAGTTAAGAGAATTTTGTTTGTAAGATAGTAGGGTAATTTTGATTGTTTGACTATAACTTTGATTGTTTAATAAACATATTAGTTAAAAGCAATTTGGTCTCTGATTTTTCTTCACTAACTTTATGACAATGAAGAAGGTGGCTATTTGGGATGAACCTGGGTTAACATTATAAAATATAACATCTAATTTAATATTCATTACACAACGCAAATGATTTTTTATAGATTTACTTGGAAATGAATATAGATATTGTTATAGGGATAAATTGAAACTTAAATTAAATCAAGCATCACCTTTGCTAAATCTCAGTGTCTGAATGTCAAGGTGATTGAATTGAGTGTAAGATTCACTCATCATATGATATGACAGTTTAAGTATTAATGTTTGAGTATAGTAGAAAATTAAATGTTAGTTTGTGAGTAGAGATAAATTGGGTATTTATATGATCAAATGCTATTATACTTGCCTTGCACATGTAAATATGATTTAAGATCTAAGATGCTATGAATCTAAAGGTAAGTGAATTGAGTAAATGGAGTATTGTTTTTTGAGATAACTGGATACTGAGAGTAAAAAAGTATAATTAGTAGTAAACTTAAAAGTTTATAATTTTAATTAATTTAAAAGTTTATAATAAATATTAATTTAAAAGTTCATAAATTTGTACTCTTATAATAACATCAATAATAATAATAATAATATAAAAAAAGAGATAAATTAAATATAAAATCTTTGCAATACACGACAGGTCGGATACTAAGGTTGTAGTCCTAAAGGCCATCACCGGCCAAGGCCTAATCCCTTCCGAAGGAGGCACGTACCGCCATCGACATGGAGGTAACTATGTTGTGTCCTCCACTTAATCACTACCATGGGGCACTAGAGCTCCCTCCTGATGGGAGCATAGCGAGGGTAAGTGGAAACAGATCATCATGTGATTTTTAAGTCCCTTCCCCTAGCGGTTTCACATGGGTGAATGGGGAAGGGACGTGGTAATATTATTTCGCACCCCTCTTAATATTTCATTTTAAAAATTGACATAAACTGACTAATATTTTGCCATTACGGCGGCCCCTTAGACTCTAATCTGGGGCATCCATACCCCTTGCCGTCCCCACGTTGCTACGCCATTATTGCCTGTACGAGAAAGGAAAACACTTTTCCTTTCTTTTTACTTCAACAGACGGCCAGTCGATAAATGGTTTTCCGAAAATTTTTTCACGCGCAGTGCCAAAGCATCTGTGGCAGTGATTTTGAGAGCTGATGGTTTCGACAAAGTCAACCGTTGGATAAATAATGAATACTGTGAGCTGTTTTCTACTGATGGCTGATTAATGGAAACTTCAAGTTAAGGGAACTAAAAGAACCTTCACAGGAAGCCCTTGCAACCACGCTGGCACCTATAGCCGTTTCAGATTCTGTTATAAAAGTAAGTTACGTAAGTAAGTAAAGTAATTCACCTCGCATTCTTGGGTGTTTAAATCAGAAAATATCAGCGACAAATATATTATTCGGCAGCGGATTTTCCAGAAATAAAATTTAATTAATCTTCCAAGGGTTGCTATTGTCTTGTTTATGAGAAAATGTGAATCTCTGTAGAACATACAAATATAATTTTGAACTATCTCCAAAAAGCATATTTTACGCAAATTTAATACCACAAGCAATTAATTTATTTTACTGTCTTTGCATTGCTCTTGAATGCTATAAATTTATATTGATGTAGAACAGACAGTAAGGTAATAATAAACATCTGCTTATGAAACAGAGCGACAACATGAAGAATAAATAATTTAATTCCAAAAATTCTAGAAAACAAAATAAGTTTGTGAATATCAATTTATTTTTGGATGATATAATATGTGCAGCATAATCATGTGGTAAATGAAAAAGATCAAAAAACATTTTTTCAAAGGGAAAGCAAGCTAAGGTAGTGCACTACTACAATACAGGTTGATGCATACTAAAAAGAGAATTCATTTACTAGACAAACCAGTGGGAATGTCGACTTTCTCGCATGCTCCAACATAATGAAGTCACTTACATAGCACATGCAAGACCCTTCGATCCATTTCGCTTTTGACAAGACAAGATAAGGCTCTACCTGGGATCATGTGATATGGGAAAACCTTGTCTTCTAACTAGCATCCGTCTAGTTTGTTGCGTTTTGAACCTATTGTCTTTCCATACACACGGGCATAGAAGCAGACAATCTTCAAGCAAAAGAATTTAGGCCCAAAATTAGGCAAAGATCAATAACTTTTGTGTGATGATTAAATACCAAATTTCATCTTCTTATTCGTCGAGTTTTTGAGTTATCGAGCTCAAAGGCAGATAGAAATGACATAATTTTAAAAACATTTTCATCAGGTATGAGTGAATGGCAAGGTTTTATGGCGCAAAGGTCATCTACAGACTGCAAAAATTGTGTTTCCGCTGTAAACATATGATATCAAAAGTATGTTTAAAGCATTCAGATGAAATTAGTAAAATCCAATAATTTTTTAGTAAAAATTTGAGTATTGGGAACTTTATATAGTATGTCTGCAAGAGTGGTACCAGGAGACTGAAAGCAGTGAATACGTTGAGGACTGAATTGTTTTCATTCTATTAATGAAAGAAGAACCGACATAGGTCATTGACAAACTGTACAAAGAGTAGAGAGTTCTTCAAACAACAAAAGTTTACTCTTGAGTCGAGTGTGACAAAATGTTAATCGAGTGAGAACTGTATCAAGCTTTCTGTTAGGCAAACTGAGACAACGGTCAATCAGTTGTTTAATGGAGTTTCTTTGCACCTTAAAAGTGCCACTGAGTTTGCCAATTTGAAAAATGGTTTCGACATGCCTTTTGGTATCGTTGACAGGGTCAGGCGCATTTAGACTTCGCTGTTTCGTCAGCCAGTTGTTTGCCAGATATACCAAGAAGAGAGGAAATCCAGCAGAAGATAATCCTTTGCGTGTAAGAAGGTCATGCAATTCAAGAATATTCAAAGTCAGTGGATGTCTAACGTGATGTCAATGATTTTAAGACACTTAATAGATCTAAAAAATGACATAACTAGAATGACTAACAGAAATTTGTGACAGCGTATGGAGGATGGCAGTGGTTTCGGCAGTAAAAACAGAACATGATGGCTGACTTGGAATGAGATGGTGGAATTGATAGACACAAGAAAATGAAGCGTAAAAAGAGCATTTTGCGGCATCTGTGAAAGAAGCAATGAAAATTTGGTAGATTTCATGATGACATGTAAAGACTTGCTGGTAGACTACAATGACCATGTTAGATTTACCAAACATTTTAAATGGATTTGAGACTTTAGTAAACACGTACTTGCAAGAAGTAAGTACATACTACAGATACTTTAAACAGATTTAAGTTAGCAAGAATGTCTTTCGCTCTCGTGAAAAATGAAGGTATGGCTGCTAGGCCTGGAATTCTGTAAGAGAAGTACAAATTGACTTTGCTTGTATTTAAACATCAAGCACAGTTTTTCTGACTAGGGGATTTGTTAAAGGCGTAAATTCATCGAAATCACAAGGCCGAATTATTTGACAATTGCAATACTTGCAATTTATGTATTTCGTATACCAGAAAGTAAAAAAGAACAAAAACATCGGGCATCAACAGGAAAATATTGCGTTTATCTTTAAGTTCAGTCTATAACTTCCGAACTCTTGACTATTTATAAATTCTTGGACAGAGTATGAGAGATCTTTAAACTCAATTTCTCTAGAAAATGCCAGGAACTACGAAGCAAAATGATTGATATTGGAATGCTACTGCTTTTTGTGCTATGTTTTGTGAAAAAATAACAAATGTCTGCACGGTCGCCCACTTTTATTAGTCTCCATCCCCCTCGTTTAACGTTTATTGTTGATGGCTGTATATCATTGCAAAGTATCTCCATTTGAAAATGACATTACAATACAGCGACTATCAAAGTGTTTAATTTTTTTAAAAATAATAATGAGCGTACGCAGCAATTAGATTAATGATTTTAGACAAAGATAGCTTTTGGCATATCAAAGCAAAACAGAAAATTTCACACTGTCTGTCCGCCACGAGAACTCTGTTCTCCAAGTTGTCTAGTTGACGACGGTCGCTATAGCAACTGGTTATGTCAGGGAAGATCCATTTCGAATAGGAGGAATCCGCAGGAAGTCGAGGTTTTATTTTATTCTTGGCGTCAGTTTTCGGCGGTAGTCGATCATTCGTCTTCTCGGGTTTGCCGCAGCTGCACGCTTCTTGCCATTTGAAGCTAAATGCGCCAATGTAACAATAATAGCAATCGTCGTTAACTAGACAACTTGGCGAACAGAGTTCTCGTGGCGGAGAGACGGTCAAAGTATTGATATAAGCTAATTATTTTTCTACGCTACTTTACATTATCTGAAGAACTTTAGGTTCGCTGCTGCTCATGACAAGTAAGATGTGATTATGAAAACGAACGCTAATTCTAGAATTAATTCTGTTATTTTTGAACCAGCAAGGTAAAGTAAAAATAAGCAACAATTAAAAGCAAAATCAATGAGAAAAAAAATCTCCTCAACTAACCTATTCAATAGACCAGTATTAATCAAAACGTCTCTTACCCATTTAAACCTCATTGTTCATTAAATAATTTGCAATCTTAAAAAAAACTCAGCGTCATTACTGGTGTTGCTAAAACAAATAAGAAACCTTTTTATATTTAATTTACTCGAAAATGTTTACCCAGAAATTTTTTGACAAAGAGAGATGATATTTTTTTCATTACTTTGTACTCAAGACAACTAATAATATAATTCAGAATTCTTCAGAAACTTTGTTCTACCGAAGTGTAATCAATTTTGATTAAATTTAGTTTTCTAATCGATCATAAAGAGCTGGCAACCTACTTATCATATAAGTTTTTGATAAGTTTGATGCAATTATCAAATGCGATGCTAATCTCCGCCGGGTATTGATCCCACAGGAGGCTTTGACTTTACATCCATAAACCAGGCCTTTGTTATTGAAATGAAAAGGCTATTATGATTCAAATTTTCACGATGAGTCTTTTAAGATAACCCGCCTTTAATTACTGTGAATGTATTTTTGTAATAAGTTCACAACATTTTTAAATATGTGTTATCAGTACTCATCATTTCCGAAATGAGTGATATTAAAGTGTTTCACTTGATTAGTTTTCGACATACTTAAAATGCATTATTTTTATTTTTCGGCTTCAAAGATTTATTTGCACTTCATCACATTTAAAAAGGGTTCACGAAGGAAGGTTCAATGCACCAAATGAAATGCAGCAAAATTAAAAGGACTGCTACGGCATGTAACTATAAATTCAAATAACGTATTGTTCAATCATACGGGAGAAGCATGAAATATTCCACGATATAATTAAACTTTTCGGTCGTTATATGTATTATATGTATTTTTTCTGTTGTTACATACAGATGACAGTACATGTACCCTTCTATGTCTATTTATCATGCAACAGTGATGTCATAATTAAAATTTAGCGTTCTTCTGGTACTTCTTGTGAAGGGGCGTGAGTCCCAGTACACGGGGAATAATGTGCCTCTGTGCAAATCTTATATATTAAAGGCTGAACTTCAACAAGCGTATGCATGTATGTATGTCCTTCTATCTTCTCACGAAACTAGCCGTAAGTACCAAAAGATGGAAAATAATCCAAGGAATCCATTTCGACTATTTAAATTCCGAAATTGCAATTAGTTAAAAAGATATTAATTAAAAACTTAATATTGATTAATTCCCCCGTGCTTCCATCCATCGACAGCTCCTATAACTATCTATCACATCGGTTGCTCTTGCATCTGGTTTGTATAAAAGGTTTTATTTTTTCTTTTTAGGGAGCTTCCGCGTTTTGGAGTTTTTATTTATAAACATCGGGAAAAAATGGTTTTCCTGCATTTTGCTTTCTTTTTTTGTCATACGGTGTTTCGCAGCATTTACGTTTGTTGGGGGAAAATATTTATTCATTTTTATCCGGGTTTTTTTCATTATTATTCAAATACGGGCAAGACAAAAAATATATGTTTCTGGTGTTTAATTTATCAGTTTGGTGTACTATTAAATCGTTTATCGTTTCTGTTTTTTTATTTCGTTTTATTTTTTCTTTTGCAAAACAAATGTCATGCTAATCTGTTTTAATTTATAAGCATAAGAATTCTCGCATTTTCATTCAAACCAAACTGCTTTAAGGTAGTAAAAAGGCTAGAACTGGAAGTTTTGATCCAACGAGAGAGGATTCAAAACAGAATTACGTTTGTTGGGGAAGCTTAGTGACAATATTTGTAGGAAAAAAAACAGAGGCGGGCATATGAAAAAATGTGGATTCCGAGAAACGCTGGGTTATTAACTATAAGGTAATTAAAAAGTTGGATTTAAAAATTTTAATTAAACAATATAGGATTCAAAAGATTTTTTACGTTTTTTTTTGGGGGGGGGACGTAACGTTTACGTTAGCGACGATATGTGTAAAAAAATAACCGGAGCCGGGCATATGAAAATTAGTAATTAAAAGACTAGATTTGAAAGATTATTTACATTTGTTGGGGAAAGTGACAATATTTGTTGAAAAAAAAAACGGAGCCGGGCATATGAAAAAATATGGATCCCAAGGCCTCACGTGATTTCGCTTCTCTAAGCCCGGGAATATCCCATTATTCAAGATTGCCCGTGCAACGCCGGACCATGCAGCTAGTTGTTAATTATAATTTGCACGCACTTAGGCTTAAGTTTCTTTGATTGTTGGCGGCACTCATATAGGACAATTATTCTACATGTTGGTTTTGGGTTCAGTCGAATGAACAAGAAATGAAAGGTAAAAAAGGAATCATCATTAAGCGTTGTTAATAAATAGCATAATAAGTTATACACAAGATAGGTAAGTGGACATCAGCGTTGTAGTCCAATGGAAAATGGACTTGTGTAGTGAATAAAATCGTGTCCTTCGTGATGGTTTCTGCAATCCAATAAAAAAGACTCACTTAATTTTCTTAATGTACAGTAGACGCTCAATAATCGGGCACTGCAACAAAGCGACCCATCTTATAGTCCGGCATTTCCAGCAGAGAGAGTGAGGAGCCTCAAAGGGAAAGCAAGTCATTGCACGTAGATATCAATGACCTTGGCGCGACATAAATTGTAAGCTCCTGCTAAAATTTTGAAAAATATATTTTGTAATATTTATTGTATGTAGTATACTTTTCTGTATAATTCTGTGTATTTTGTGTAATAAACGTAAGTTTTGCTATAAAAATGGTTTTTTTAACGAACCTTTACTAATCCGGCACTTTCGTTAATTCGGCAGTCATCTGGCCTGATCTCTACCTGATTACTAAGACTATGTTGTAAAATCAACCTGAATACATTTATCTTCTTTTATGTGTTGACAAAATTCCTTATGGACTTAATATGATTAAGTATTTTATAAAAGCTTTTGGAGAGAAATGTAATAGAAGGTATTATATAATGTCCGAAGTAGTATATAGTGATAAGAAGTTCTTAGGGTAAGTATATATAGTCGAGCCTTCAATGCTGGTCGAAGATCCTGCCTATCAAGACGCACTATTACACACTTTTTGGCAGTGATTTCAACGATAGTTTACTTCAACACCATTTTAGAGAATTTGACGATTTTACAGAAAGCTATTCAAATTTCAGTAAGGGATTCATTTTTAGGAAAGGGGGAAATAATCCATGTTAATTCTTGATGATATGTGAAGGTTAAGGTATATATCATACCATAAATTCGGTTTGATACATTTTATAAAATTAGATATTACCTCGTAGTTCGAGCATTCTTAATTTTTTCGACCTCAAATATTAACAGATTAAAACTTCCAGCAACATGCATAATTAAAAGCAACAGATTATTCATGTTGTTACAAAAAAAATCCTGACGGAATTCTTCTACTCTTTTATTTTAAGCGGTCTTCCTAAATTCAAGGCTTCCCCAGCATTCCAGTTAATATATATTTCAGCCACCGGAAACAAATTCCAGCACTTGCATAAAAACAGTCGGCATTAACCCGTACTTGATTAACGATCCGAAACAGCTGGACCCAAGACTCGTAATGGAATATGCAAGAAGCGGGAACAGAACCGAACGAACAAAAGGTTTGGTCGAAGTTTCGGTTCACTTGCCGAGAAAATGGCGGACGAACCAACCGGTCCAGCAGTAGCATCAGAATTTACGCAAAGTGTTGGAACACTTCGGTAAAGTTGTAAATTATGAATGAAGTGCACTTTGCCATCTGCGACCACATCTCTTGTTCCTAGAATACAAATCAAAACTATGCGATCGATTTTGAAGGAAGGGGGAGAAATACTTCGTTGCAGAAGAGAATGTCTGTCGTAGCACGTACTACTTAGCGGGGAAAAGGGCGGGAATCGAATTTCCAATTATGTATGAAGTTTACAAGGCGAGTTCATTAAATCTTTCGTAACCTAAGAGAAATTAAGTTTCCAAGTGAAGGTTGTAAAACGGATGGAAACAGCAGATTTCTTTTTCGGGTTTTAATTGGAATCATAGGTTTGATTACGGCAACGAGTGGTTGAACACAAAACCCGATATAGGAGGGAGGGAATAAGACCTATTTATTTGCTGTCATATCTGAAATTTTTAATCCATCTGATTTATATCGCATGTTTGGCGGGAAATTCTTGATTCAGAAATCCATTTTTCAAGTTGTCAAATCTTATCAGACGACGGGACTGTCAGTTCCCAAAGTAAAGACTGAAAGAAATGTGAGTATAATAGGGACTAACGATTTTATTAATTTGTGGTTTAGTTTGCTATCCCCCTTCGATCTCATTCAATCATATACTCTGTTGGCTTGTATTTTAGCAGCTTTTGAAAGGCCTCGTTTTATTTTAATAATACTGAAGCTGCAAAAATTCAAACAGTTCCTTTTTTGTATTTCAATATCCAACTACTGTATTCGATCTTCTTTATAGGATCCTTTACATAACATTAGAGAGCAAAAGAACAAAAAAGGTCTCTTTACTGGCTTTCTTGGTTGATTAGTACAAGGGATAGAAATATAGAACGTTCAGATAGCTCCAAGTTGTAGCAATGATTCCCTCGTTGCACTGTTCATTTGAAAGAAACAGCAAATGTATGTGTTCTCCTTTATTTGCGATTCCTTACAATTCAATTTACGCTGGAAAAATATGATAGCAAAAATACTGCAAAAATAATAAATGAATAAAAGACTAATTCTGCATCTTTTTTGGTTGCTTAGAAACGAAGGTTAACATATAGAAAGTCTCTCCGAAGAACACTTTTTTTTCTAAATAATACTCAGTAAACATTTCCGAAAGAAACAGCTTTGTACAATTTTATTTGCCGTAAAAATTAAAAATGTCAGTGAAATGCACGAACTTTCTTTTCAGTTTTAAGTGAAAGACGTAATAAGAGGTTTTGAATCAAATGAAGCTTTACAAAAATTTAGGGAATATTATATTTATTGATATCTGAAAGCAACTAAAGAAAACATTCGAAAATGCTGAATTATTATTATTATTTCGCATAAATGCCGTTCCTGTTTAAAATCCATTCTGTTTTACAAAAGAATATACATACAATTCAATTCATTTTAAGAATGTTCTGTATAATTATTTTTGAATACTGTCTGTGTTGGAAATCAATAATAAATTTCTTAACTTTTGTAAGTCAGTACTTGAAATATTTCGTGTCATTATCTCAGTTAGAATGAAATATAAAAAGATATCTTTTAAGTCTGATTTGTTGATATTCAACTGTGTTTGAAACGTCGAAGAAGAGAGAATCATAAAGTATTGTATGTCACAGGACTAAAAAAAAATCTATAGAATGCAATTTATATAGACTATCTACAATTTCGACTGCAATACTAAAATTTTAAACTATATTTTAGAAAAGGTAAATATACATTGTTAATTGGTAACGGTTATCGAATTTCAGTTCAAATATTTGATTTTGTTTTAAAAATGTTTTGATATTTAACTCATCATACAAACCATTCTTTGAGAATCTTTTTTATGCATATTTCACTTGTTTAAGAAAATAAACAAATAACCAACATGGAAAAATTGATAATTACAAAATGAATCCCAGTTTGATATATATTTTAGAGTGATTTAATTTTTATAGTCGTTATATTTTTTTGACAGTGTTACCTATGTTGATAAAACATACGAAATATATTTTAATTACTAAAATGTTACTATATGCTGCAAAAAAATGAGTCACAGATTTTTCCTATTTTTAAAGTATTTCTATTCTCAATCTCTCCCTTATACTGACGTCAAATGCTCCCTACGTAAATGGTTGTTGAAAAATTGCCAAAATGCTTTAGATTGGCAATTGATAATAGACTGCACTATGTAAAGCCTGCCATTGGTCATTTAGTCGGCTGAATGATGTGATTTTAACAAGCTTGCACATTACCCAGCCATGCCTTACATAGAGACATTTGCTATTTGGTGACTCGACAATGCATGCAATGTTCGTCTCACCATACATCATGTCTTAATTCATTCTCTTGGTTTTACCACAGCCGTTTTTAAATTTTTTTTCATTCCTTCGATTTTAACTTATCTTTGATAAATGGTGACAAATATTTCAAATTTATTTTTGTATTTCATAGACAGAGGCATTTTCGATGACATTGAAAAATTTATCATTTTATTTTTACTACACCGGTTTTCAACAAGAATTTTAATCCTGGACTTTAGGAGTAAACCTAGTTTCGTCGCAGAGTATTCCAGGTAAGGATTCTGCGCCAGAAAAAAATCCACATCAATCGCCCAAACATTCTTATGCAAATCTAAAATTATAGTAGATTTTTAATGTCGTAGTAACTTTTATTTTCATGCGTTTCAGTATGTTTATATTTAAATTAGCAAAGAAGATGAAAGATTTCGTGTTCGGGTTGACGCATCCATGTCGAAAAAAATTTCGTATTAGGGTGTTTCTGGTCCGAAAAAGAAGACAGGATGAGGATTTATAGGCTCTAGTTGAACAAAAATTTGTACTGGAGGATTTTATAACTCATTCTGTACATGGACTGATGCTATCCATGCTTCGAAAATGTCATTATAACAGTTTTGTCGGTGAGTTACTGTGGCGTAGCGAAGGTAAATGTTATTGGGCTAATATTATTTTTTTCGTTCCCCTCCCCCCTTATCGTGTTTTCCCTGTGAATCACAATAAACGCATTAGTAATCTGTGTTCGTGGACGCCTTCAAAAGGCCCGAGGCATCTGAACTCCTTTTTAACCTCTTGCTACACTACTGGTTGGGCTTGGGTTGCGAGAGAATGCACCAAACTGCAATTAAATTTCGACTTTACATATAACTTATGCCTTCTCTGCTAAGACTTTCCAATTTAATGCAAGAAAAAGACATCAAATTTTCTCTTCGAAACTACCCCTTTTCATTTCCGAAAACGAAACCTAACAAATTCGGGTCCCGTGGGGATGCCGAGAGCTTCCTTTCTCGTTTTACATCCCAGAAAAAGGCAATTACCTCCCCGTCGAACAAGAGATGGCAGGGATTAAAAAAATCCCACCGGAATCCACTCTCTTCCATCACCGAACTCTGGACAGTCCCCGGGCCGGTGACTAATGACACGGACAGAGCAGCAATTACGCAACCCACTACGGTTTACGCTCCAGCCGTAATCGCCGACAACCCCCCTCTGCCCAAACAAACCCACGGGTTTCAGTTTCATTAACATCAATCCTGAAACTGATCCGCCGCTCGCTGAACCCCTTTACGGGATTCCTTGAGAGAGAGAGAATGAGTGCTTCGTGCTTGATGAAGTGCAAGTCGCGCCAAATGACGTGTTTCGGAGCACTAATCCGCCAAACAGAAGCGGAAAAAAAGTGGTCATGGACAAAAAAAGAGCCAAGGTGTACTTAAAATGTTAAGAAAGACTTGTTGCTGAAATGTCTAAAGTATGTGGTACTTGGAAGTCCCCAAGGTAGTATTTTGCTGGGAAGTTTTCCTCGGAAGTAATGATTCGATAATTCTTCAAATTGATTTAAAGTGGCAGTAATTAATATTACTTGGTGACTCCTCTCTATTATTTTAGTTTTATGAACAAAAAAAAGAGACAGTTATTATGCATATTACTTTCAAAGGATGAAGCACAGGCCTTTTCTAAGGTCTGACAATTTGAGTTAAATATGATCTGATTAAATTATTTTCTAAAGGTACCGTATATTTAACGAACACCAGGGTTTCTCAACCTTAGTATCCGAACATAATTCCGACACTGCCTAGTGATGCGGGCCCTGTTCCAGCTATTCAATTGAATCAGAATTCTTGGAACAAAGTATACCATTTCTTTTGCGATGGAAGTTGATGACAGAGAGAAGAAAGAGACTTGTGACTGTTATGAACGATCCTCATAATCGACCTATGATGGATTTAACTTCATGGTATCCCTCATAATGTGTCACTATAAATATGCCATTTGAATGTATATAGAATATGTACCTTGTTTTTCTTTTTAATAAATGAATTTTCTAAACATTCAACTCCATCTTGGGTTATTGTTTCCATTCGACAAAATTTATTTCAGTGATGACATAATATTTATAATTTAGGGATGAAAACTATTAATCAGTAACATCTAACGTTTAGTTACCAGTTAGGAAAATTATATTTTTGGATTTAGATGTTCATTTGTCGGGATTTTTCCCATATCGGAATTTTGGACAATCGAGATTATGACCCAGACCCATGCCCGGATTTTCAGATAGGCGAAGTAGATAACTGCCGAAGGGCCTCTCAACTTTGGAGGGCTAAGAAACCTCGAGATCATTATTTTTTGCGGTGTCTTCCAGGTAATCTATTTTTGTGGTTTCGTTTGATTTTTAAGGACCATGTACTCGAACTTATACAAATTAAAATCATGTATCATTCACATTTCAGAACATTATTTTTAATATTTATCATGTTTTCAAATTAGCTTACAGATTACAGTGGTCCATTATTTTTTTATATTTGGCAGACTGACTCGCAAAGTCAACAACTCTGACATAGAGTATTTGGATTTTGTTAAAAAGTTTTGTAAATTTTGTTTGAAATTACTTTTAAATTTAAATATTTTTATTCGCGAGATATTGATACCAGCTCTCTTGAAGGTGATACGAAACGAAATGTTTTGTTATTCCAGTTTGTCAAAGTATTTATTACAAATCTGCTTATATCGAGATTAATTAAAATCATTAAAACTTATGTGGTTTTGGTAGTTAAGGAGGGGAAAAGAGGGCCCAAAATTTGCATTGCCCAAGGGACTTTAGAGAGCTTAATCTGTCCACACTCCTCAATATATAGAGTTTGGAACCAAATCTTCCTTATTAGATGCCTCTTCTGATGTGTTTTGTGGCACCAGGATATTTTTAATATGAATTTTTTTTTTACCATTGACGTTATGTTACAAATTGGCAGTTCATAGCAACAGACTTGAAACTGATCCATTGCCCATACCTTATTACTGATTCTTTGAACGAAACATCGTGCTTGAAGAGTAGGTGCTGCCAAATGAAGGATTTCGGGACTCTAATCCCCTAAAAGGAATGAAAAAAGTGGGATGATATATATATAAAGCCAATGTGTACTTTAAACGTTAAGAAACACTTGTTATAGAAGTGATGGGCATGGAAAATTTGGAAGTTGCTGAGATGGATTCTCGAAGTGGTATTTTGCTAATCCTGGAAGTCTTTATAGTAATGATTCGATTATTCTTTGGATCGGGTTAAAATGGCTAGAATTATTACCATTTGATGGATCTTAATAATTATTTCCGATTTGTGAATGAAGAAGAAAACTTTATTGTGTGCATTGATGCCATTGGTTGGAAGGTTAGCATGCCCTCTTAGCACAAGCTATTTTACGTTATCTCCATGATGCCAATCTCCAATACTCTGAATGCTGCACGACATCGTGAAGATATCGTATGAATATTTTAGGCATGTAGTGCTAATAGGAGTATGTCAGAAAATAAGTAAAATTCTTGCACTTTTAAGACAAATACGAGGTTATTAATAAATTTCCTATTTCGCATTTCATCTTACATAATAGGTATAATATAAACATAAATACAATGGCCACAATTCGTACAAAATTATAGCAGTATATTTGGAATGATTTCTTATTGAAATGTGGCAAATTAACCGCTTAAGGACATAACCCGAGTTAACTCGTCCTAAATACGTAGTTACAAAGTAACTCGGTCCTTAAGCGGTTAAGATGAAAATGTAGCATTAATTGATGCAAAAATGGGAACAGAAATCCCTTTCTTAAAAAGCGAAGTGAATTCTTCTTTATATGGAAGGTTTTAGATCATATTGAAAATTTTCTAAATTGAATTAGGAATGGGTTTGGAGATATTGTGCTATTCCTTTTTTGCTAGTGGGCAATAACTTAAGTGCTAAAGCTCATTTTGAGTTCCTGTATTGTGTCCACCTTTCTTCATTTTGTCTTCTTTTCCTCTCTACAAATAGTGTTCCAGGTAACGGCCGGAAGACAAGAAAAGAAACAGTCACGAAGAGATTATTATTCAATAATAGCTAACCTATGCACACTTAATTTTGAAATAAAAAAACGCATTTTAACATGAACTTGTAATTTGTCTGTTTACGATCAGTTAAAGAATTAGATCTTGTCCAACAATCGCAACCATAAAAATACATGAGTTTGTAAACTAGGTTTCCTTAAAATTATGGATCTAGTGTATACTTAAACAATTATTTTTCATTGAGAATTTCTGATGTCATTTCAGTTCCAGTTAAAGAAGATGGAATTTTAAAATCATCTGTAGGGAGATTTGGTTTTTAAAAAGTAATGGGGTTTGATCTATGATATTTAACTCTCATTCATAGATAATTGGATTTAACTGTTTCCATTTCTTTGAAATTTCATTCACTTCCATTACTACATAAATGGAGAGAGTTTGCATTCGGTAATGTCGATTACGATGAGAAGGCAGCACAGACCTAAAAAGACTAAGTTTTTTTTGATATACAAAGTGTACTGAAGTACAAGTGAAGTAAGACGTCTTCAAAGATTAGGACACCTTTTTTGGTAAATACTGATTTAATAATAATTTTTAAAAATTCCGAGTGGGAGTTGATAAAAATTGGCAGTTCTTTTCACCATTACTAGCTTCTTCTTCTTGATTACGGGACACCTCGCCCCTGGTCCCGGAGACGAGTCCATTGTCAGAATAATGCTGAGGGCCCGTGAGATGTTTTCGTACTATATTTTCTTTATATATATACATATATACCCTTTCTCCTACATCGATGCTTCCATCCGGAAGGTCACCAAAATGTGCAAGACAGTTTAGATGACGTGGTTTCATGCTGCCGCAGACTTGGTCGCCTCTAAATTCTAACAGAAATTGACAAGCAGAAAAAAAGAGAAAAAAAAAACAGGACTAAACTTGTGGAACGAGGTTATTAACCTCCTGATAAATAGAATGAAGGAGACCAAAATTTTCCTCTCTGTTTAAAATTGTGGACAGATTGTCTTTATCATAAATTAGTTTTTTGCATACTTTTCCTTGAATGGGCAATTCACTACGTAGTGTAAAGTATCTCCCACGGCGCCACAAGGGCATTTGATGTTCAAGCTCTTCCCAAACCGTACAAAGTACGCTGGGAATCTACCGTGTCCACTCAAAAATTGTACAATAAAATGACTAAATTTTTTCGTATGAATTGAAACCGCCGGTATTAGTTTTTCTGTATGTCTGCCGTTTTTTGTTGTGGACGAAGCCCAACGCTCTTGCCAAATCTGTATTTGCACATTGGAAATTGCATTTTTTAATTGTTTAAAGGATTTCTTTGGAATTTTTTCAATGTTAGGTCTCGTTGTAGCTTTTTTAGCATAACTATCAGCTGTTTCATTCCCCTGAGTTCCAGTCTGAGCTGGAATCCAGTGGAGTGTAATGGATTTTTCTTTGCTCATTTCTAAGATGTCGTTTATAATTGCAAGAATTTCTTGTTTACTTCTTTTAAAAGTGTTGAGTGCTTTAAGCACCAAAAGAGAATCTGTGTATAAGTTGATTTTATTCCATGGTCCAATGGTGGAAATGAATTCTAGGGCCATTTGTATTCCTGTGACCTCCGCCTGGTACACTGTGGCAAAATCTGACAACCTAATTGTTCTATTGAAAATCTCTGCGTTATAATAGAATACAACTATAGCTGCACCAACCTGATCGTTAATCTTTGATCCGTCTGTATAGATCTCAATCTCTTCCCCGGAAGGTTTGTGTTTATCGTAAGTAATTGAAATATTATCCGCTGGATGGATATTATGTGGATCTAGTCTGGTTTCGTAATCTTCTCATTTAAAAATTTTTGATCCAAACTTTATGTCGTTATTTACTGTCGTGAGTAAGAATTTGCCAAAAACTCCCTTTGCCTTAATGTCTAGCGGTACAATTCCCGCGATAACTTGTAAAGCTTCCGTAGAAATAGTACGGTATGCTTTGGTTATTTTTATAAGTGGTCTACGCTGTAGACTATTTAGGGAATCCCTGATCTTTTTTAGTTTTAATCTGTTGCCCCATGCTCCTACTCCAAAAAGAAGGTAAGGCTCTATAGCTCCATAATATATTTTTCTGAAAAGACCCGAACGCTTAAAATAGAATTCATTAGCTACTGTTGATAGTTTGTAGGTTAATGAATCCGTTTTGTCTCTGAGTGCTTTAAAATGTTTGATGAAAGTGAGACAGCAGTCCCAAGTCACACCGAGGTATTTTATGTTATTTACAACTCGTATTGTATGATTATTAATTGAAATAATGGAAGGGTTTCTGAGATTAAGTCTTCCCCCAAAAGTAATAGGCATTAGAAATGTTTTTTGTATATTAAAGGAAAGCATATGCTCTGCACCCCAGGCAAGTAATTTTTCGAGAATTGCGTTTCCCTTTCTTTCGATTTCCTCTTTATCCTTGCCTCGTATTACAACAATTATGTCGTCGGCATAGGCTTGGATGTGACTTCCCTGTGGTAGGGGTAAATCAAGGGCAGTGTCCATAACAAGGTTCCAAAAGAGAGGCCCGCTACACGAACCTTACGGGACCCCTCTCTGTTTATCAAAATTCCATACTTCCTGATCCTCAAAGTAATGCATTGATCTATTTGTGAAATAGTTTCTCACCAAATTAAAAAATTCTGAGGGCAATTTGCCTGTGTAAGTTGAAATAAGATGCTTGTGCGCCAGACTGTGTCAAACGCACCTTGTACGTCTAAAGATAAAAGTGTAACTGGTACACGCTCTTGTAATGCTATATTTATGGCCTGCCATAAGCGGAAGTTTGCAGTCTCGCAAGATCTACCATTTCGAAAACCATGCTGTTGTTTATGTAATTTGTTATTTTTATGGAGTAAGTGGGTTATCCAAAAGACTAAAAGCTTGTCTAAAATTGTTCCCAGTACCGATAATAAACAAATTGGGCGATACGCATTAGGTAAAGATGGGTCTTTGCCAGGTTTGTTAAAAATTATAAGTTTTCCTTTCTTCCAAGTTTCTGGAAAAATTCCCAATTCCAGACGTTTATTGTATGTATAATGCAGTATGTCTGGATTCATGTCATGGAGTTCCTTGATGATTTCTATAGAGATGCCATCAATCCCAGGCGCCTTCTTCTTTTTCATCGTTGAAATAGCATAAGTAATTTCTTGCTTCGTAAACTGTTTATCCAGGATCGTACTAGAGTAAGTATTTACTGTTTCACGTTTTTTCCGTTGTACATGAGTCTCCTGCGTTGAATCATCAGTGGGAAACAATGCCTGAACTATTGTTTGAATAGTTTCTTCTATAGTATTTGTGAATTGTCCATTGCTGGTTTTCACAAATTGAAGAACTGTTTGTTTTCTTATTTTGCCGGCGGCAATTTTGTACGGAAGATCGAATGCGTTATTTGCAACTAGTTGTTGGCAGAACAACTTAAAAGATGCTCGACACTTTTGTTTTATTAACCATTTGTAATGAGCTTCCTGTTTCTTGTAAACGATTCGTCGCATTGATCGTTCCTCTTCTCTTCGACATCTTTGATATCTGGACCTCAGTGCCCGTGTTTTCTTTCTGTTTACCTCAAGCTCGGAGTCCCAACAGGGAACTCTAAGATGTTTAATAACTTTCCTTGGGAAACTTTGACTAATTTGGTTGATGGTATTTGTTAACTCTTCTATCCATTTCTCCAATTTTTGTTTGCTATCTATAGTTTGTATTTCTTCCTGTAATTCAAGAAATTTTTGATGCACTGCTTTACAAATTTTTAAAATTTGCCTATGATTAAAAAATATTCTAAGAGGATCCCGTGTTGCATTAAAATATTCGACATTAAAAACCAGATAGTTATGATCACTAAAATTATTTTTTATAACTTGCCAGTTCATTTTCTTGTTAGCCAGGTTGGCTGAGGACATAGTAATGTCGATCCAGCTTTTTCCATTTACCGTTTCGAATGTTGGTTCTGAATCTTCGTCATTCCAAATAATAAGATCATACTTGAGTATAAAAGAAACCAGAGGAGCAGCCTGATCAGAAATGCGATGATTATGGATTTGAGGACCCCATAATTCGTGCCTCATATTGAAATCTCCCCCAATTAAAATGTTGCTAAAATTATTGTTTCTAAAAATATCTTCAAGTTTTAGAATTTCGCTATTTTTATTACTGGAATGTGGAATATATACAGAAACCACTGTTATAGTCTGAGTACCGTCTGAAATATCTGCAATCACAGTGTTTTGACTGACATAACGGGTAAGGATTGAAATATTTTTATTTCGAATAATTATAATTGCCTTGCCATTGAGTGCAGCGACTATTCTCGAATTCAAAGGAAACCCTATGACCTTCCCTTTTTTTGAGGTACGGTTCCTGTAAAAGGAACACATCTGGGATTTTATTCGAAAAACAAAGGTTTGGCAACTCTTGGGTCGCCATACGTGAACGACCCAAGTTTGCCTGCAAGAAACACAAGGAAAAAACAACCGGAGGCCCACTACCCATAAATGGTATGTTTTGCAATAAACTCTATCTCACGGAGATACATGGGGCATAAGTTTGAATTTGACATATGGTCAGCTCTGATTTTAAGATTAGTACTTTTGTTGCACAGAACACAATTTCTGCAAATAGGATGCGGGTTTGTGCATCCTTTCGGGTCATGGTTTGCAGTACACTTAGTACAAGTCGGTTTGGTTTCTCTACAATTCCTTTTTAAGTGACCAAATCGGTAACAGCCAAAGCACCTCAGTGGTTCAAGAAATTCTTTGAAAAGATAGGAGTTAAAACCGCAACGCAATCGTTTCTTATCTTTTATTTCCTGATAATTTTTTGATTGCATTGCAAGAATCCAGTTCTGTAAACTGCCTCTCCCTTTTTTCTTGAAAACAGCCTTTATTTCTTGGTCTGTTAGTTCATTACTCTCTTTTAATTGTAAGATAAAGTTATTCTCGTGAGCTGCTTGATCTCCGTCTTGTGGAGGTATGTCAAATATTATAATGTGTGGTACTCTGGGCTTTGGTATATATACTTGACATTTGTCCCTAAGTGTCAGATCGTTCATAATTGTTTTTTTTAATTTTTCAAGCATTTCAGGGGGGGGGGGTGGTCTTTACAACAATACCATTTCCCTGTATTGGGCGACATGATAGAACTTCTACTTGTATATCTTTTAGTTTGATTTTTCCCTCAAGTGCTGTCTTCAGCATAGCTGAAGTTTTTATTTCCTCATTTGCCGGTTTTATGGTTAAAGTAGGCAGAGTGGATTTAGACCTGGCATAATTGACAATTTTTGATTCTGCCAAATTAGTAGTTGTGCTCTCACTAGCGAGCTTGGAGGGTCCTGGCGGTGACACCTTTTTGCTAATGGCTTCTTTAAAGGAGATATTTGTCACTGGTTTGGGTGCATTCTTCTCTAACATTTTAGCATATGTTGCCTTAATTTCAATCTGTTTATTGACTTTCATGTTTCGTAGAATTTTACTCAATTCCGTAGTTTGCTTCACGTCTTTATTTACTCGTATAGGGCGGAGTCTGTTTTGCATAATCATAAGAAATTCAAGAATGTCCCGCTTCGCATGTCCTTTTATCTTATGTGTTCTCATAATAGCTTCAATTTCGTCTCTAAAGATGAGATCATCATAATCCCTTTCCGTGAGAGGCGTATAACTTTTACAGTCTGATAGATGAGAGGGCTGTCCTCTAATGTTTGAAAAAGGTACTGGTTGCTCTAGAGCTTGTCGTTTACTATCTACACTTGTGTCGTTATTTTACAAAAGTCCCTGTACTATCAATGGACGTAGCTGGGGAATGTTTGTGTTTTCGTTTAATTAGAATCTTATTGACAGGAGGGATTCCCTCTCTATAGAAGTTTTCCAGATCAGCGGGTTTTGAAATTGCTACCACTCCCTCTGAGTCCATTATGCTACCATTAAAGTAACTTTCTGTATCATCATTTAAAGAACATGACACTTCTCCTTTTTCATACATCAGACCCAAGTTGTTAAAAACACTATTAATATCATTTTGGGTATTTTCCACATAAACTTCACATTGCGAATTTTGTACACTGGAAAACTCACTAGACATAATGTAATAAGTAGAAAAGAAAACAATTTAAAACAAAACCAATTGCAGCTATGTTTCTGGCAACAAAATTAAAAAATCCGGCAACTGTTTCTTGTTCCCGAGATTTATTTCTAAATATAGAGCCATTTCTAGTGAACTAATTAGTTATTATTCAAATTAGATGCAACCTTGTTGCCAGCAGAGAGGGCCATACCATAATGCAATATCAATGAAACAATTTTAAATTTACAAATAGAAAAAAAGATATAAGCTCAGAAAGAAACTGTTGGCAACGACTTGTACCACTAAATCAAAAAAATCAATAATTATCAAATTGCGGATCCTAGTCCAAGAAATAAAGCGATCAATCAATCACTATTTGAACCTCGAATGAAACCAGTGAACGCGTTCAAACGTCCGACATGCGCACGACACCCAAACAAGACAGCATGGCGGAAGCTAAGTGGGTGTTGCACACTACTCAAGAGAAGAACATAACATAGAAACACAATCAATCAAAGAATCCAAAAAATAACCCCGCCGCAATGCACCGGAACACCCCCAAAGTAGAAAGCAACAAGAAATACCTGTAATATCCAAAATAAAGGGCGGAAAACGAACACAAAGAGAAGAGCAATAAAAATCACAACCTCGTCCGCGGCAGCAAGAACGCGTTCCCATTACTAGCTAGATCACTTTTGAAATCATTTCACGATTAGTCTACTTAGATTGAGTCTACTTTCCCTTACTATTTCCTTTTCCTCTGCGCAAATCGAATTAAAAAAAAAACACAGAGGAATGATAATAGAAAACGCTGTGAACAGAGTAGTTTATAAGACAGGATCCGAACATTTAATTCGTAAAAAATGTACATTTAAATAGATTCTTCTCAATTTGTCTGTAGACTACCAACTTTGAATTTGATCTGGATCAACAATCAGAGATATAATAATACACTACTTCTTAACCCTTTAACAACGAAACGACATTCCTCACCATTACATAATAAGAAACTGATCCCCCAAAATTTTCTGAAATGTCATTATAGGGTTCAACTAAGATCTCTTAAAAACTAGAATTCCACAATAGTTTATATGAGAAAATATTTCCTTTCTGGAGCAGAGTTCCAACAAAAGTATCTCAAATTCCAAATTAGCGAGAGATTTATGGATTTCACATAAGGCAGGTGGTGTTTTTAATTTAATGCATGCTAACGTGATATATTCTAATTAAGTCGAATCAATTAATCATTAGATTTATGTTATTACAATCGCTTACTAAAATTGCTAGAGAGGTTGGTTAGCTATTGGTTTAATAGAGTTATTGGTTTAAAAGCAGCGGGTTTGTTTTCCCCTGGACTTTCTTGAAAATTTCCAAATATGACATGTTTTTGGTGTAGCTTCGTATAATAAAAAGAATCGGACGTGGATTTTGGAGCAGTAACTTTTACCTTTGACCTATGTAGGGATCCTTTCCAACCAATGTAATACCGTGGGGTGAGGTCAAGGTGAGCCAAGAGATCAGAAGGAGGGGAGCTGATGGGAGAGAAGGACGTAACGACGCGTCTATTTCTTTTTGTTTTGTCAACATGACACCAGAATAATGTTTTTGGTCATCCAGGCTGTCTTCAGCCACTTATTATCTCAAAATTCCTGTAAATAAGTGTAGAATATTTTGTAAATTAAATATTTAATCTAGAAACTGGTGTTTCGGAATTATTTTGCCTAAATGGCGTTTGGCCACATTATTTGGTCAAAATTTTGAGACTCATCTACAGTTTTGGTGTGAAGTTCACATACTGAAATTCATGTTTCTCTCTTGTTGAGTTATCTCGTTCACATAAACACGAATAGACAGACAGGAAACCTGCTATCGGATTTTGTCCAAAATATAACACATATTTACAATTCAAGTGATAAAATTATAAATCAAATTTCATCCCTCTCTCTCGTTGTGTTTTTCTGTTTATCGTGTTCGCATGCACTCGCACGGGCCGACAGGCAGATTTCATCCAAAATGAGAAAGAAATCTACAAAAATCTAAATACTACATATCATATACCAGCCTTCTGGTTCATTGCGTTATCGAGTTATCGTATCCACAGGAGATATAATTCCAAAGATGTTTTTACTGGACCCAGGGAGGTCTTGAAGATTCATCAGAACCTCAAGATTAAATTTTTTGAAGATTACGATGCTTTCTTTTTGAATACTTCGAATGAGAGAAAGCCATAAATGAATTAAAGAAAAAAAACATGTTAGATACTGTTACGAAAATCGCCCAGTGGGTGTACGATGAAAGCAGTTCAATAAGCAGGATAATAGAGAAAGACGCTTTATTTAACGAATATTCCAGAAATTCGAATCACCGGTATCACGAAAAGAACAGCACTTGCACAAATTAGCAACACAAGCAGACAAAAAATCACTAGTAATAACAGTTACCTAACAATATCGCTCAACGTCGAATAGCTGACCAACTTGCAATGCGAACAAGATTCCAAAGATAATTAAGACTTTCAAACACATTCACACTTCAAAGGCGTTCACTCGTCTCAGCATTTCCGACTTTTTATACCTCTTCCAACAAGATGTGACGCCACATAGAATCATCTAGTTCATTCTTCTGTATCTCCGTTCCTAATAGAGATAGGATGATCATTCGATCAATTTCGAGGATCCTCATTTTGTCGCCAAGGTCGGGGACGTTGGTTTGACCTTCCTGGGCATCAAATAGAATATCTGTAAATATCTCTTTCCAACCATAAGGCTAACATTGCAGGGAAGCGACATTACAGGTTCGTAACAATATTTACGAAAAAAAGATTTATACATTATATTTTAAAAATATTTTCAAAGATCCACCTTTATTACGAATCAGTGTAAACTCATGACCCAAAACAAACTATTTCGAAACATTTAATACCTTCATTATTTATTTCACTGATTATACGAACACAAATCCGTTACAAAGCAAGTCCCACAAACCAAACTTACTTCGACGGCCGTAAAAAAGGGAGGAAGGATTACTTTCATTAGGTCTCCGGTAATAACGAGCCGTATTTAACAGTAATAGGCCTAACTCATTTGGTGGACTGCCTGGGAAGTGATCCTGGACGCGAACAATCAGGACTGAGGAAAGAGTTTGCTTTCATTAATGTCAATCAAGAGAAAAAGGACTGCACGGCCCTACAAAGGCTCATATCCTCGAGGGATCTGTAGGGGGAGGGGGAAGAAGGATCATAGCGTTCTTAGCAGATGGTGTGTCCCATCTACTAGATTGCTTGAATCTTCGATCGGGCTCCTCGACGAACAATGGGGCTTTTTTTACTTGAAGTGGAACTTTTTAACTTGGTCTTAGATGTTGAGTCAGATGTATTAAGGTGTGAGATAATATTTTAGAAAGGCCTCTTTTGTAACCGAGGAAAATCTTTTAATCGATGTTTGAGGAAGAAGATGGTGTAGTTTCCATTAAGTTCACGTTAAAGACTTTAGATATCCGCAAACATTGTTACAAAGTTCGTTAAGTACTTGAAAAATATTTGTTGAAATTTGTATATAAATATTACTTTTGTTTTTAATAGATACTTTGTTTTCAAGTAATTGAAAATTATTTCATTTTTGAAATAAATTGATGTTAAAAGTTATAATGGTGACAGTAATGTGCTGATCAGTTATAGAGGTAATCAACACTTGTAGTACAGGACTCCTCGATTTACTACTGTGTTGCGTTCTGACTGACAAGTCGTAACTTGAAATGGTCGTATTTCATATTTATATTTTTCAGCACTATTTTCATTAAACGACTTATAAAAATTGTACGAAAAGCACAGAAATTGAATCTACGTACATATAATTACTGTATATAACGCGAAAAATACATAATATAAACTTCATAGATATGTACCATTCTACGTACTGTAAACAAAATTATAACCTGAATTGTCGTTGTATTTTGAAATTTTAAGTTTATGTTTTGTGATCGTAAGTGAGGATAGTCATAAGCCATATAGGTCGAAAGTGGAGGAGAAGCTATATAATGTCGAATAATTCAGGTTTGATTCAACCATAAGGGCCATGTTAGGTTACAATAGGCGATTTCTAATTAAATTTTACTAAAAAAATAACGATTTCAAAATTTTGAATGATATCTCGATAATACAGAAAAAATGCAAGAGTTTTTTCAGAAAACATTAAAAATATCTGTTTCTTGTGAAGAGTTTGAAAGGCAACTGGTAAGAAGTCTGCCAGATAATTGTTAATCAAATATCGAGTTATGAAATTCGAGAAATTTGCAAGTAATGGTTGATTCTATGATTGTTATCGTTATCGCTATTATTATTATTTCGAATACCGTGAATGTGTCCATCTTCTTCGCTTACGATTGCATTTGGTAGGATTTCGAGATTAACACCCATTTCACTAATACTTGAAATAAGCATCCAGCTGTGAGCATTAACGTTTATTATTTTGAAGACTGCCACTGTGTTCCAATGTTCATGTACGATTACATTGTTTCGCATCTGGAAGTAAGTAATGGAAGTTTGGAAAGGATTATATTTGTCAGGATTTGGAGATTAACACCCATTTAACTAATATTTGAATTAACCCTCTGACTGCCGAATTTTTAAAATTTTTTTTATAGATGCAACGTTTGAAAACATATTCAAATAACGTTGAACCAAACGAACTGTTATTTACGTGCAAGATTTCCTTAGTATATATCATCATTCAACGTTTTAAAAATACTAAGTAAACCCATTATCTTGCGAAAATCGAAGGATTCAGCAGAAACTTGCTTCCAACCAGCGGAAATCGCGGGATATGCAGTCAGAGGGTTAAAGACTGTTTATATTATTTATCAAAATAAAAAGATTTATTGTCGAGAGGTTAAACTGTAGGTAAGAACTGAAACTACTTTACACTAAAAATGATTTTTAAAACATAGAATATTCTCTATGTTTTTAAAATCATTTTTAGTTTAAATTACTTTCTTTTTAACCCAACCTTTTCATCAAAAATTCTAAGGGGTAAGCAGTTAGAGGGTTAAACAGCGAGTTGTGAGCGCTAATGTTTATTATTTTGAATACTGACACTGCGTTCCTTTTTTCATGTACGATTACATTGTTTGGCGTCTGGAAACTACTTACTTATTTAATGAAATTAATATTTTTATATTATTAATTTTTTTTAATTATGATTATTATTACTTTGCTTATTAAAATTTCTTACTGCTTACTTATAAATATTATTTATTAAAACTGTTAAAAATTAAAAATAAATCTTTCCTGCCATTTTTAGTTGACAATTACAGTTTTCTTTTCTTTTTCTTTTTTTTACTGAGTTTTTTGACCCAGTTTTCTTAATTAGAATTTTTCGATTAATCGTATTTTTATTCTGGTCCCGCCTGCCTAAAATTAGCCAAGTTCCGCTGTAGTAGGTAACTTTTAAAGAAGTGAGATGGCCATTTAAGAGATGAAAATACGAATTCACTTATTTGTATAGATAGACTTGTAACAAATAGAAAATATATATTTGTAAAATTATCTATTTCTAGTGCATTATTACAATACTTTTTAAAAAAGAAATTAATTAAATAAACAAATCGTTTGGCCATAAAAGAAATCAATTAGATAAAAAAAATCGTTTGGCACCAATATATTTCTAAAGGTAATAAAAATAGTATGGCAACGCCATATTTGTGTTTAGCGAACGTTGCCTAGCAACAAGGTAGACAAAAATATTTTTAAGAATTCGATGTCAATGAATGTAATGTGTGTGACGTACAAAGTTGTGTAAATATATTATATTGTAAAAAATGTCTGTTCTGTTTGGAAATTGCGAATAAATATGTTGTTTTTATAAAGAAGGCTCATCATCCAATACATTACAATACATGGTATAGTTTATTACACTGTTGTCTTTTACATAAAAACTTCATTATATAAATGTTCGGAATTAAAATAAGGTAACACTGATTCTACATGTTTAATATTCTAAGTAAGAAGACTTCTAACATGCCAAAACTATTTTCTTCTTGAATATCATACATCTTACAAGTGAAATTGATTAGTGGAAATATTTTACGATTTACAAACACGAATAATGTTACCAGGAAAAGACAGCTGAATTGCAAGTATTGAAAAATTATATAACATAAATTTCGTAAATTCAAAAGACGTCCCTATTTTTTAAAATCACGAAAAAACCAACCAAATGAGAAAAACCAAGGAGAGTGTTTTCCACTCGACTTCATCAAATGTTTACACAATATGGTTTCTGTTAATTTCGTAGTATAGCGAAGAAATAGAAGTACAGTAGAGTCCGATTAATCCGGACGCCGCTTGTTCGGACATCCGCATGGAACCTAAAAATTATTTACGTACATAGTATGTATTTTAAAAGTGTGTAAAGATGTTTTGTTTTGTTTTGTTAATCCTACATCAGTTCGTAGGTAAAAATTTTAGGTCTACCTATACAGTAGTATTAAAACTAAAATTAAGCAGTAGGAAAAGTTGTATGTAATGAATAAAAACCATCGATTTTCATAGTTTTACTCATCTAAAACGTATTACGTCCATTTTAAGACAAATTCAGTTTAATCCGGAATTTAGGTGATCCGGACAGCGTCCGGTCCCATCTAGTCCGGATTAGCGGTACTTTACTGTATGTATTTTGTACTTCTTCCCATTGATGAGTTGCGTCCAAAATTTGAGACAGATCTACAATTTTGGTTACAAGACCACATACTGAATTTCATTTATGAAACTAATTGCGTTTCTGAGTTATCGTGTTGTATATACACGGATAGACAGACCGACAGACAATCAATCCTTTGGAGGGTTTTGTGTAATATTTTGTGTAGATCTACAAGTCTGATGATAAAATCATATACCGAATTTCGTCTATATAGCTTGCTGCGTTTTTGAGTTATCGTGTTGACGTGTACATTGGTGGTTAAACAAACAGACTTCCTTTAAACGTATTTTGTCTGAAATATGATAGAAATTTACAGTTTTGGCATAAAGATCATATAATAGAGAAAATTTCGTTATACGGAGTTTAGAGATTTTTGCCCAGTTATTTAAGTAAATGTTCCAAACTTTTCAATAGGTGCGGTAAGTTGAAATGTATTTAATTATGATTTTCAATTAAAAATGAAGTAATATATATTATAAATTTGTTAAAATTATACTAATTTTTATTGTATAAATAAAATCCTCAAAAGTGAAGACAATTCACCAATTTAGAGAATAATATGTACTAGTATGTATTTGCGTTTATTTTACTTGAAAAATTCCGTTATTTTACATTGCTTTGCATTTCGTGATGTTAAATTTTCAGAAAAATTTTCACATTTTAAGAGTGAGTGGTTCCAGAAGCAGGCACGTGTGAGCGAAATGGTTGCACAGAAATGATCAACTTTCTTCAAAAATGACAAAAATCGAAAAGATAAATCTCTGAAAAAATTCGTTATAGGGAGACAACCACTTCGTTATATGGAGAATATTTTGAATGTTATTTAACATTCCGATTAACAATTTCGTTATAGGGAGAAATTCGCTGTAGAGAGACTTCGTTGTAGGGAGACTCTACTGTAGTAAAATTATTAAAAATAAAAAACTTCCAATCAGTTCAAAATGATTTTTTTTCACAAGCAATTTAGAAGTAAAATTGTTGCTTTAAAAAACTTTTTGAATTGTTTATCCTCATTGGTGAAAACACGTACGTCGAAAAAAAAGGAGGAAATTAAGCTTAAGTTATGATGAGTCGTGATTTATAGTTCCATTAACTATTATCATGTCCATCATGTTACTTAAAAAATATTTATCCGCCAAACGATAGAAAAACGAAACTAAAAGCGGTTTTAATGAAACAAAGTAAAAAAAGGTCTTGTTATTTAGAAAAAGAACAAATTGATTTTATTTTTGCATTCTGTTCTTCTAAGATGTTGTTTTTGACGGTGTTATGCGTTTCTTTGGCAATTTTTATGGTTCCAAGAGCCGCAATTTGCTCCCTTTCTCACTTTTATGAGCTAGTCATTAAGCCTTTTTATCTTGAACTTCATATTAAGGTAATTCGTAGGCAAGCGTGAATCATATTAACCTAATCATGCGTTCGTAGGAAAATGATTTATTAAAAGCTTAACTACCATGAACATGAAATGAACTAAAAAAATATGTCATGTTTAAGCTCTAAAAGAGCACCTACAATATTAATAAACGATAAAATGAGAGATAAAAACAAATGTGATAGAAAAATCTGAAAATTATGTTCCCATTTTTTCGTGCCTACAACGACAAAAAATGGTAACTTCGAAAATGTTTTGTGCTTGCAGTAAATATTTGGATTTTAGCTGCTTGCGCAGAAATAAATTCCCTCAATCAGAGAGGTAAGATTTTTTTATTATCTGATCCACTTCTTCTCTGTGATCTGATCCTCAGTTAAATGTAAAAAAATTATTGCTAATATTTGAATTCCAAAAGAGGAAGTTATTATTTCGTATTTCAAGAGTAAATATATTAATTAAAATTTGATATTAAATAAATCGTGTTTTTTTGTAAATACCATTTGTTCTCATTTTTTTATTTTACAATTATCGTTTTCCAATTGTACAAATAATGCCCCGACTTCTATAAAGTTAATTTTTTTTACTTTTGGTGGTTGATTACATTTTATCTACGTGTAATAAAAAGGAAATACTTCTAAGATTTTCATGAATTGAACATATTCATCTTCACTTGGTGTACGTCAAATGCACAGCGGCAACTTTTCTCATACAGGCACTCCTTATAATTAATTTCATTTCTTTTGACTCTTACTATCTCTTGAAAATGTAAATGTTTATGAAAATGTTTTTTGGAATGACTAAACTTTTGAAACTAAGAGTTCCTATGTTTTTCTCCAATATGTTCTCCTTTCTATACTTAGAATAACTAACTTTAACTTTAGCTATTGCCGGATTTATTCACCTTCCGATCAACATATTATGCACTTCGAAACGTCTGAAAACCTGGATGTCAATGGCGTCACTAAATTATAGTAGTGTTAACGTTTTCAGATATATAGTTAGACATTCCAATGATGATTTAATGCTGTTGTAGAATTATTCGAAGCTAGATTCCATGGTATACGAAACTACTCTATGTTATATGTTAGTTATATAGCAATCAAATCACCTCCATAAATGTTTCATGAGTTATGCTAATAGCCATGCACATAACACAGCTTTCTAGCATGTACTCAATCTACAACAAGACACTATAGGGATTAGCAACACGGCACTCAATATATTACTATTGAGGAAATAGTCAAATAAAATCAGTGGGTAGTATTTATTGTATTCACTTTTACGTTTTAATTTTTATGTTATAATATATATTATTCACATTTTTTAAATATAGTTCAATAGGAATTTAAATTTCAATAGGAATTGATATGAGTATGAAAAATATCTAACTGTGAGATGATTTGATTCATGAAGATATTAAAAGCAATAAGTTTTTGATGAGAAGTCAAATAAGCACGGTTTATAAAAATATTCATGCATTTCGTAGTAATAAGTGAATATTGCTATGCTTCTGTTCTTTTTTCTACTGATATTGATGGAATATGTGAGCCTTTTTCATATAATAAAAAGAATACTTTTTCTCTATTTATAGACACTATTTAATACACACATGTACAGAATGATAAAATAATGCTTAAAGTACATAAAAAAAATCAATAATGATTTAATGTTTAAAATAATCAAGCTATATCTGAAATAATAATTGAAGAAAATTTTCTGCAAACACTACTTTATAAAGATGGCTGTCTTCCAAATAATCAAAGTTTGGATAGGACAGAGGTATAACAATACTCGTCTGCTTATATGTTGTTAAGACTGAGCCAGGATTCGATAATATTTTAAGAAAAACACGTGACTTAATGGATGAATCCAAAATGGTCATTGTGCCTTAGAAAGTTAATCTCTATTACGGATCATATAATTTGATTGACAATTCGCATGGAATTATAATCCATAGTCGAAAAAAAAAGATTGAATCAGTCATTCCTCTTTTTATAAGTTCCACAACCGGAAGGCGACACTGAACCACCGACGTCCCATACTCGTGCCCGAGGAGACAGTCGATATAAAATGGCCATAGATATCATGATATTTTATAACATTCAACAGAAATACACAATTTTTGTTGTTTTGGAATGCAACTGCATAATACATTTTGAATAGATAAATATCTGTTTGTTTAGTCTTCGTTGGTTGCGTGAGGGGAAAAAAGCATTATTTTACCCTTTAGCATAGAATTCATTATTTGGTGCATTTATTCCAAATCCTTTATATTCAGCGCTACCTATTTAAACATTTCACTTGAAAGAATATTTTACTCTTTGTGTGATAATCATTATTTGGTTTGTTTATCCAAAATCCTTTGCATTCAGCTCTAAGAGTTTTCAAAAATTTCTTTTAAAAGCAAAAATTAACTTTTTCTATAAACTAAACCCAATTCATTCGTACTATGTGTTTGTCAATGCTCATTTCTTTTGAATCATTTATCAAAGACCACAACTAGTTCGGAATAAAAGTATAAAAACCATTTACTTAAATAAAACTAGAAACAAAGGAAATACCCACATTTACACCGAATTTATAAACCAATAAACGGAACCAGAATTAAAACCACAAAACCTGAAAAGAACCCAAGAAAAAAGTTTCTACCCAAAGCCGAAATCAATACCACTCACGAAACAAAACACGACCCCTATGACAAAGAAGCGGCACTTAAATGAACGACGCCAATTTAAAAATGTCTTTCAAGGCTTTGGAGAAAAAGATAAATCTTTGACAAAGAGATACCTCAGAGGGATTTTAAGCTTCACTGGGTTTGAATGTTTGTTCGCTTGGCATAAAATCGAGCTAGAACAACAGTTCCATCTGATTCAATTCCGATTGCTTCGATGTCTTGAGAATGTTGTAGTTGTTCTTCCCCGCCAGCATTTGGGCGAAGAGGTCCAGAGCAAAAACAATATTAGTTTAAGGGAATAATAAAAATTAGATCATACGCAAAGTTTTAAGTAAATTTACTATTTTTAAGTATTTGGTGTGGGTTACCACAAAATTGCGGTCAGTACTTGCTGAGATGAATTCTGCTATATGTTTAAAGTAAGATACACCGGAAACATTTAATTATCGTTTAGTAAATTCATTATTTTTAGTCTTTAAAAATTGAAAACGTGATTAAGGAAGAAGTCTGTTCAAGAACGATGCTCATTACTTGAGTAATTCAGTAATTACTCATCGAATTAACGCATATTTCTAAGGCACATCGATTAAATCAGTAATGGCGAACATTTGAGAAGTGGGTGAAATATTGTTCATTATTTTTTAACACTATCCCGTGACGCTACTGAGTCAGTGGCATCACTTAGAAGGGGGGATGTGGTTAAAAAGATACCAATAATTGAGAAATACCGAAAATTTGTTAGCAGAAAAATTTGACTGCTCACGTCTTTTTTTTTCTCTCACTTAAAATCCCCCCAAAAACATAGGTTTCCTTTTTGTTCTACAATTTTTACTTTTGCAAGTGAAGAGCAAAACTAAAGATCGACGTCAAAAAATTGATATAATTGGAGTGAATACCATGAATTACCGCACATTTAATAGCAAAACTATAAATAAAGTTGAATTAATAAATATTTCTAGACGCGTATGCAAGGCAACCACTTTTTTTCATCACTGCGAGGTGATGCAACGAATAAGTTTGGTGCATACACATTTACTCCATACACAGGTGCAGGGATCGAAAGTTAGTCAGCCAACGTCCATTTGAAAATATTTTTTTAAATTATAAATTCGACTTTAGATATTTATAGTTAAATTTTTTAATATTTTCGATTGTTGTTCTCTCTTTTATGATATAAAAATAAGTTTATAAAAATCAATGCATGGTTTATTTAAAAGGCCTTCGTGGGTCAGTGTCCGACCCACTGTTCATAGGTTCATCACTACCGGATTAAATCGTTCTGGAATTAAAAAAATAATAATAAACCAGTGGCTGTGTTCTCTCTTAAATTTTCGCGTTGCGTTTTGTTCTTAGCTTCGCAATGTAGCGAAGAGAATCGAGATTGTCTTTTGGAGCTCTTGACTTTGACGGACTGGATCCAAATGCGACACAGATCTACAATTTAAGTGTAAAGATCACACATCGAAAGTTATCAATTCAGCTTGTTGTGTTTTCAATTTCTCGTATACAAAAAACAGAAGGAGAAAATATTTGGATATATCTCCAAATCTTAGACCTTTCCACCCCCAAATTTATAATTATATCCATCTGTGAACCCCAAAACGTGACAAGCTAAGCAGTTGAAATTTGGTATGGGGTCTTTACATCGAAATTTATTTCAAAGTTGAAATGAAATCCTTCTAAGAGAAGTTTATTTCAGGATGTAATTTTTTTTTACTCTTCAATAAAGCTTCACACCGACAGGGAACCATTTAGGCTTCGATTTTGGGGTATGATGTGGTGTTATATCCTTCCGTGTGCATGTGAACATGATATCTCAAAAATTCAACGAGCTAGTTGAATATAATTCGGCATATGTTATCAAAGAATTGCAGGTCTGGATCAAATTTTGGATTAAATTCGCCAACGGGTAACTGTCTGTTTGCTTGTCTGCCCGTGTGAACGCGATAACTCAACCAGCTGGAATGTACATCCCTTGACTTTCTAGTATACGTATGCAACGTGCTTATAACTCACTCGTTTACTTTGTATACAAGAAAGTAAAAATCGTTACCCTTCTTACAGAGATATCAATTCAAGTATTATCTAACAACTATAATATCTTGCTTGCTTTTTATACAGAGCTCATTTCTTGACACTCCATTCTTTCTAGGCGCATAATATTATTAGTTTTTTAAATAAAAAATATGAAGAAGCTCTTACTTAAATTCAGAGAACAGAAATAAGCTATGTAATGCACGAAAAATTACATATAGTTGTCAGATTCTTGTTATAGAAATTGTTAATGGTTTGAAAATTAACACTTCTCATGTTACAATTTATTTTCTCATTTGTTTATCAAAAGGATTTGCTCTTGCTTTTGGAATCCTTTGGTATTTCATTTTCATTTGTTCATCTTTTTTACGTCAGATTATCTCTGAAGCAGATGGAAGAAACACGCTATTCTACATATCTTGCAAACAGCGTCACTTCTTCGGCTTATTCCGTGAGGTTCGTTACCAGAATAAATGTTTGTTTTTTTCAACATAAAAATATTTCTCAAAAATGGCCGTTGTCAGATTTGTTTCCACTTTTACTGTTCGTTAATCGATCGCTCTCTGTAAGTTCATCTTAAAAATAATAAAATTAGAAATTAAAAGATTCAAACTGCTTGTGATAAAAAAATAATGAGTATTAAATCCGAAATTGATAAAGAGAATTATTTTGAATTTTATTCTAAATTGCTTCTAAAAGAAGAGAAAGAAATATTTTTAAAGTTTAAAATAGAATAGGTTAGTTCTAAAATTTTTTATGTCTTTTCTTGGAAATACGCAAATTTATAATTGTAAATATTTAGATATGAAGCTACACGCTATTTTTATCTTCTTTGATTAGTTATTTTGTCATGCGAATTTAGCTATTCAATGCAAAGTTATCGCTTGATTTTATTAATTTTCTTTTGTAGAATAGCAACAGCCGTAATTGTTCTTCCATTTTGAAAATATTTGTTTAGAATTCGGCTTGGCTCGAAAGAATGAATCGGTAAATCATTCGGGAAATAAATATGAAACACTTTTTAAAGAAGCTAAATACATACGAATAAATGTTATTGTAGTTGGAGTATTTGTTTATTTGCTTTTCGAACAAATAAACACTGTAAATAGTGCATTTACTCAAGTAACTTTCGTTATTTGATGAGAAATCATTGTTTGTTCGACGATTTTATTTAACTTGACATTTTTCATGTTTGTAAAGAGAAAATTTTGTAATCGATTTTTCGGCGAATTCCTGATGTACTATTGTTCTGAAATGTTGACAATTATGTATATCCTATGGCAATGTAGCATTTTAATATTTTCAGAACTTAATTATCTATTAAATTTTTATTTAATACAATGTTTCGATTTTAATCAAGAACAAATGAGTTGTTTAGACGTTTTTCTTTCAAAAGCAACTGTAAGCTGTTCTAACAGAGCAAATAAACATTTGTCAAAGACAGAAGATTTCACCTGTTGCTGACCAGATCCTGTTTTCAAGGTAAGAAATTAAGAATATTTATTCTTAGTTATTAATATTAAAAGAATGAAAGGATTAAAATATTTGTTCTTAGAAGATGAATTTTACTAATATGAATTGGAATATTCAATATCTTTTCTAATACATTCATTTGTAAATATTCATTTATAAATATTCGTTCATATATAAATAATGAATATTCTGTAATAATTCGTACATAAATGCCTGTATTGAATATTTATATAGTACGAATTAGAATATTTATTCTTAGAAATAAAATCTATATTTTTTAAGTAATAATGGATGGAAAATTGATTATAAGACTTGCTAATAGTTATAATACTGAATTATGAACTATATTAAAGATCAAAACTACGAAATGGTAAAAATAAAAATAATTTAAAAAAACACCTGCTTTTATCAACGTATTAAAAAGTAGAAAATAATTTTTGATGAAAAAAATCTAAACGTGAAAACAAAAACGCTAAAGCGTCAGATGCTGAAAACAATACTTTAAGGAAGTCTAAATATTTCTTAAAAATAAAATTACAATACATTACGAATGTGATTATAATTCCAATTTACTTAGAGCGTTTCTAGCTCCGCCTCACTCTTTTCCAACTTTTGTTTCCAACTCCAGATTTTTGATAAAAAGTTATTTTCTACGATTTGATACACTAATAATAGCGTGTTTTAAAAAAGTTTTTTTATTTTCTTGTATTTGCCTTTTTTAGAATGTTGTTAATAGTTGATAATCGTAAAGACAATAATCACTGGCTGCCATTTTTAAAAATGTTTCAAACATTTGGATTTCCTCGAGAATGCGTAAACGGCGGATTATGTCTGTGAGACAGTCTTGACCAGGGGTGGGGAAACTTTTTGCACTGAAAGGCCTGATTAGTAAATTTCGGCATCTGGGCAAAAGGCCGGACGAACAGAATAATTATTATAATATTACAGATAAGTCTATTATTTCAATGCAAATCTAAATAACTGGTAAGGTCGTAGGTTCCCCGCCTCTGGTCTCGACAATACTTAATATTTCTCATGGAGTTGTTTCTGGGAGAAATCTCCAAGAGATCAGTGTGTCTATATCTTAGATATTATTCCATTCTAAAGCACAGAGATAGGCACACTCGGCTTTATTTTATCATAGAAGATAATAAAATTTTCTTTTCATTGTTGCGAAAACAACTGATATTTATTTTAAAAATGAGAACGATCCTATTCTCAGTTAAGTAAATAACTTCTGAGAAAGTTCTAAAACAACCAGTAACGTGGATGAAATGTTTTACTAACAAATACTTGAACCCTACATCGTGCATTGCATAAACATAGAATTAAAATTTTTAATGTCACGTGTATTTTAACCTGGCCCTTTATTAACTTCCATCCTTATTCTGCAAAGGAAACTCCCAAAGGTTAATAGACGGCTTTAATGTAATCCAGGAAGACAAACTCGGCCAATACAAGATCTTCCACCAAAGTGCATTCGAGTACAACAAGGCGTCCATTCAGCCCATGTCCTTCACCACCTGCCACACACACTCAATCTTCCACCTTTTGTTTTGATAGCAAAGTTTGCCATACCAACACAATCTCCCTATCCATTTTTCTTGAGCCTTCCTTCGGTTTTAATTAGAGCAGGCATGCCTTCCATCCGATGGCCGGAAAATCAACAAGAGCCCACCTCCTGAGAGAGCCCAAAACCTCTCAGAATAATTAGCAGCTACGTACGAGTCGTGGCCATTTTGACGGAGTGCTTTGCTAGGAAAGGGTGGTGAGGTTTTCGATTCGCATGGAATAAGAGAGAGAGTGCACTTGTTAATGGATGGAGGGTTGGTTATGAGATTCGGAGTAGGAAGATAAGAAGTCTGTGGAGATGGTTGTTCTGAAGGAAGTGCACTATTGTACAGGAGTAAGTAGACAGTGCGGTTGGGAGGTTTGACGTTTGTTTGAGGTGTACTTTATCGAAAATTAATCGGGAAATCAAAGGAATTCTAGGGGTGCTGCTAATATTTTAGAAATAAAGTCAATTGAAAAGTGGATAGATGAGTAGGGGAAACTAGGGATACTTGATCCTACTTATATATATTTTTTATATTTCTCGAATATTTGAATTGTCAGCATCATAAAAGGATTTGTTTTTAAGAATGGTAGAAAAACTTATGTTAAATTGATACATCATTTAATCATAAAATAAATATATTTCATGAAATCACCTAGAGTCAAGCATCCCTAACCTTAGATATACTTGACCCTAAGCTAGGGATATTTGACTCTACATTCAGAGAGTACTTAAATCCTTCTATAGTTTGTATATACGCGAAATTCAGATATTAGGTTAAAACTAATGAATTGAAAATCTTCGTCTATATATAATATTTTATTTCTAAAATATCAGCAGCATCCCTAGAATTCTTTTGATTTCCCGATTAATTCTCGATAAAGTCCACCTCAAACAAACGTCAAACCTCTTATCATTTTAATTATCAAAAAATATTAATGAAACTGATATTAAAAATTAAATAATATGGCAACTATAAAACGTAATTGTTATAAATAAAAATCTGGTTAATAAATTAAATTAGCCATTCATTAAATTAAATCTAGTTATTAACTTAAATTAGTTCAGAATTTAATACACATTTAAAATATTGATTTAATTAAATGATAAAAATTATAGCAAATGGAACTGAGAAAGTAGCAACGTTATTCATGCGCTGAAGAATTGCCTGTTTTAGAAATAAGAAAACAACAGAATAGCATCAAAATGAAAAAAAAAAAGATCTATAAAATGTTGTATAAAACAAGAAATTGGAAAGGCTTAATAGGCTTACTCGTTTCTGCTAATGTTATAATGAAAACGAAAGCAAATGAAGGAAAATATATTCTTCGAGAAAATTCAAACCAACAGAGAGAAGAATTAGCTGAACTAGCGAAACGTTAAATAAAACTAAGTGAAGACAAGCAGTTCGAGCAAAAGATTTTTAAAAATAATAAATAAATAAACATCGTTCTTTCACAAGCGGGGAAAAATGGAACAAATAAATTTCAATTTTTTTAAAAGTTCTTACTGAAATAATTACTTGAATTATTTGAAATCATCACATTGGAAAGAATATTTATTCATTAAATAATTATTTGCAACCATTTTTAAATACTTATTCTCTGTATTTGAGTTGCCATAGACAGACTCTACCAGACCAAAAAATTGATCCCAATTACACAATATAGTTCGGTCGATTACGATATCGAAGCTACAACAGCTTTTTTGTAGGGTCTACTATTCCTATCCTGCTAGGGTCCCTAACTTGGCTTTTTCTTAATAATCTAAAAGTTGAATTATTTAGAATTTAGAAACGATATAACATCGCATATCAAATTATAGCTAGAGGTATGCTTAAAACTAAGAAATATTTTAATTCATCATATCTTCAGTAGTAAACTTCCAATCCACTGAGGAATGGAAAAGTGAAAATTTACTTTTGGACCCCTATAACATATTTGCCTACATACCATTACGATAGCTTTTCAGATTGTAATGAAAATTCAATCCAATCTCCAATCGATCATATGACCAAAGTCAAATGAAAATAGCATACACAAATTACCAATTATCTCAAAATCTGAGAAAATCACGTATGGTCAAGTATCCCTAGTTTCCTCTAATGTTTAGATAAAATAATGATAAAAATAGAACATATTCTCTCTCTAGTCATCTTTTTTTGGATATATGAGTAATATTTCTATTAAATAATTTTAAAAATAGAATATATTCTCTTTTAAGTGCAAGATTTTTTGTGTAAGTACCTTGTTACTGTTTAAACAATATAAAAAAATAATGTCTCATTAATTAGAAAAGAATATGAAAATTTTTGAAATATTTCAAAGAGTTTTTATAATAGTATTTTTTATTGATTAAGATTGTTTTTTAAGAACTTGTCATTGATGAATTTTCAAATTTTGAGGTCTAGTTGGTTATTCCGCAACGAATCCATGAAAGCAATTGACGTAAATTTGCATTTCTCATAAGAGCTATCTATTCACATACTTGTTCTTTTACAAACCAATTTTGCTTCTTTTTGATGAGGTAGAACACCTGAATATGGCATGTTGAAAGAAAAGGAGAAAGTTAAAAAATGAATAGACTATGTATACATTAGAAACAACCAATTAAAATTTTCATCAAATATTTCATTTTTTAAAAGAATATTACCATTTTAAAAGAATATAGAAATACAAAAATCGACACCCAATTCCACCATTTCCATCAAATATAAATGCCTTTATATATGACAGTAGAAGAATTGTTTTGCTAATCATGAAAACAAAATTTTTTCCAGTAAACAGAAAAAAATAAAACTATCCGAAATTTCGACAGTTATGAAAACTGCCTTATTCTGGTTTTATACTATTTAAACAATATAAAAAATAGTGTATCAATAATTAGGAAAGGATATGAAAATTTTTGAAATATTTCAAAGAGTTTTTGTAATAATATTTTTTATTGCAGGAGATATCATGTTTTGTGAAAGGCCAGTTTAAAATTTTATTATATGCCTTATATAAGGTACAAAATAGGTAATGAAATACATTTATCTGCTCAAATAATGACCTGTGTGTTGCATTGATTTTATCCAACATTTTAAATAATAACAGAAAATTTTCAAAATTATTTATTCATATATATTTATTTAGGCAGTTTTTATAATTTTATATCGCTTTTTATGGTTTTGGTTCAAATCGTTTCGGAAATTTCGAAATCCTAATATTTTAATTAACTTATATATAATTTTCTTAATTATTGATATTATTTATGCCCTTCATTTCATTCATGTTAATTATAAGTAAGACAAAACTATAATTAATTTCGATATTTCAATAAAAATCTATGTGTTTTTTAACTAAAACACAAATATCTACGTTTATAAACTTTAAAAATATACGTTTGCATTTTCTCAATAATAAATTGGATTTCAAAAATGAATGAAGAACGCTTATCCTACAGTGCGAATGATTTTTATTTTTCAACAGAAGTTGAATAAATCTGTACAAATGAATGTATCGAATGCAAGGAAAATAGTTTAAAAATTTAATATTGAACTTAATTTTTTAAATAAAACTAATGATTTAGCATTACGAGTATAAATACAATTTCTTCATTAAAATTTTTCTCTCTTCAAGTCAAAAATATTGTTAATTTTGTTAATAATAAATTATTAAATTATCCGAAATCAGCTGAAAATGGTAAAAATAGTGGTGCAAATACTGAATGTTCCAAAAGTCAAGGGACAAACTTTGAGGAGTTGTATAATACAACAAAACTTTTTTTTGGGGGGGGGTTCAAGGACGCATTGAAGAACAAACACAAGAATAGACATGTAAGGAAAAATACAATTTTTACTTAAGTATCAATGAGATACATTCCTTTACATTTTTACAATAATTGACCAAAATTGCTTCCACCAACTGTGATACACGTTTGGCAACGCCGATGGAATGATTTCTGTACAGTATCTAAGATGTCAGGTCTCGCACCTCAGCCGCAAGAATATTCGGTGACAGGATACTCGTTGATGAGCCAGATGTCGCAGCTCTGTCATCTTCTATTGCAAAGATTTGTACGATATTCACGAATTATTCGATATTCTGGTCCACAATATCTTGAGGATATCGAGCAACTATTGACGAAGAACATCTGTGTGCTATATGTACTAGATACTACTACTACTACTGCCAGATCTTTGATCTCTATTATTGTAAGCATTGATGTGAAGAAGCACTTGTCGACGATGCTGTAAGAAAACGATTTTTTCCCCTTTCTGGCCTATAGAGTGACAACACATACGCGCGCTCACGCACGCACACACGCACACACACACACACACACACACACACACACACACACACACACACACACACACACACACACACACACAACACACACACACACACACACTCCTTTATTATTAGTAGGATGAAACATTATTGAATAATATTTCATGTATACAATTTTTTTTGTGGAATAGTGGATAAATTTTTATTCGAATCTTTCGATACTAACAGGATTCTACAGTTCCGCAATATTGTTTTATTAAATATATTACAATCCTCCAAAAATTTTAATTTATCTTCGCATTTTATAGAGTACATTGATAGAAAATTGACACAGTTAATTATAAAATTTATATAATACAGTAGAACATTATAATACATATAAATAAATCAACTTAAATTACGGAGAGAATCTAAAAAAGGCTATTCCTGACGATAAAGATAAGTGCCACGATAATATCCATTAATAATACCACTTAAATTTCTTATCTCAGAAGCAACGGATTTTTTCTAACAGGGGTTATAACGACATAATGATGACAAAGTTTAAAGGTTTACCATTATGTTTTATCCACAATTTCTTAAATATTTCTACATTTATTATACCTGCTTTCTATACTTAATGCTGCATTTAAAATTCCTGAATAAAAAAAACCCCAACAGAATTTCCTAATATGATCGCATTTTAACACCTAATTAACACAACTTCGTTTAAAGGACCAGTGGTAAAGTTTCGAGACGGAAGATTCCAAGTTCGAAACCCAATCCACTGAAGATCCAAGCGACGGTGGGCCTATGCACATTAAATCTGAGTCATGGGGGGAACATCCTCCACTGATGGATTTGGTGAAGTTTAGAGAGAGAGAGTACCAGCTGAGGGGCATCCTCATAATATGATTGCGTTCAAAACTACAACTCGTGTTGCTTCAAAATGGAACTTTAATACAACAAACTAAAATTAAGTATTTTCTTATTATCCTGTTTGTCAGGATTGGTCTCCCACAAGGGGAGCACCGCGAGCTCACAGATGAGACCGCCATAAGGTAAGCGGTTCTCCCTGTGGGTATAGCAATGGTGTGGTCGAGTTACCTGCACTGATGACGGAAAGTACCTCCTCGGAAGAGGTTGGGCCTTTGCTGGTGATTGGCTACTAGGACTCCTTAGTTCCGACTTGATTCAAAAACCAGGTTCACGCTACAGGGCTAACTGTGTCCTTATCATTATTTGTATGGGGCCCACAGTGTCCTGTTGGTAATGTCTTGTTTTCTGAAAAGACCGATTGTAGGAGAGGGCCTGGTGCATGTTAATCCATGGGGTTCAACTGCGCGGATGTTTAAACTTTCAGAAAAAGAAGAAGTATCAGTTGCATTCTTTTCATCTTCTGATTACAGTTCAAAATTGGAGGTTATAAAATAGCTTCAAAGCGGAGTTAATTAGATCATATGACTTGGTATATTTCAATTTGCATTAGTTATTGTTCATAAATAATATTAAATTATTATTTTCTTGTTCCTGCACATTCCAATATATTCCTCCAAAAGCATACCTTTTACTAATCCATTATCTTAATCCCATAGGTATTTCATTATCAATTTCAGCTGATTATTCTCTAATTACTTATTTGATAAGTTTATCTAATTTTGGGAAATAAAACGTGGTCGTCCATTTACTTTTGATCACACGGCATCAAAACTTTCCGCGGAAGCTCATTAACAGCCAACTGATCTTTAAAATTCATTAGGAGCAATTCTATTTTTTTTGCTCATTTAACTTAATCAGATTGCGTTTGATCATTATTAATGAAAGCATCACTTAGTTGAAGATTCTATCAGACTGTTCAATTTGGATACAATTTTGATACATAAATGATTGCTTCAAACTTAAAAAAATATGGATCAGACCACTCATTACTTAATTTAAAGAATTGTGAAAGATATATAAGATGTAAATAAATGGATATAGCAAATGGAGAAATTATTAGTAAATGGCATGCTTTGTTAATAAGAGTGGTTAAATTTGTGTGCCTTTCGGATTTTCCAGCTTCGAATTTTCGATTGTTACTATAATTTTATAAAGATATAATTATTTATACCATTTTAAGAATTTAATGTTAAATTCCGTATAATTAGAAATAGTTATGAAACTGAGAACCATCTACCATAATGATGTTTTGTAGTTCGCTCTTTATTGCATATACCGCTTCGCGACAAGTTTTCGGGAATTATATTAAACTGACTCCCTTATGTATAATTTGATATTCATGGTTCCTCGACAAAGTAATTTTAAACTTCAAATTGATAGACGTTTGCCCAGTTCTTTCTGTAGCCTTGCATTTGTTATGCTCCTTGTCTACAGAACGTCCTAATTAGACGTAAAATAGTAATAAATGTCCATGGTCGCTAAAAAAAGTCCTATCAAACGAAATTCCCTTTTTTGGTTAACGGGGTTGTACTGTATTTATATTTACAGAAAATACCATTCATGACCTTTAAAATTAATAAGTAAGAACTATTTTAATTTTGTTTAGTTTCGGTCTCCACGGAATAGCTAAAATATTATATTATTTAAAAAAAACAAAGAAAAGGTACCGATGCATTGGTATCTAAATTTCAGAAGGGTTTGTAATACCTATCGCCAAAACTATAATGATTTAATGAAGATAATAAGCATGACGTCACAATTATATTGTTACATAATTGCGGATTTCATCAACAACTAATTGCATTTCATCTCAACTGTGCAGGGGAGCCTTCTTTTCCTCCACTGCATGGATGCACAATGTTGCGTGCCATTAATTGCCGTTGTATTTGTCATAGCATGTGACGCGTGTTACGTCAACGAATTGACTTCATTTGAATAAGTTCTCATGGAATTATTTCAAAATTCGTTCTAAGATAGCATAACGCAGAAAATATCCAGATAAAAAATGCAACGAGAGAACATAACGCTGTTCCAAGTTACAATAACGAAATATGAAAATTCTATAACAATAAGTTTTTTACTGAAATTGCTGAAAGAGAATATATGTATTTCAATAAATTAAAAAGAAAATTTCTTATTCTATCAGACTAATACATAGCAAGTAGCAGTAAACAGTTTTTTGATGAAAAAAAATTCATTCGTCAAAGTCAGAGCAAAGATTAAAAAAATATTTGCACTGCATAGAAAAAATCAATCAAATTTTTTGCACCATGAAGCTGGTAAACAAATTCCTAAATTTAGATAATAATTTAACCCTAAAGTATATTAACTTAACTTGTCAATAAATGATAAATCACCTCAGCTATTTTACCTAATTCAATCGTTATCCTTTTAGCATTTTGTGCTTTATACGGATTTCATAGTTTAATAATTCACGGTCGTGTTGCCTTGCATAATTCGCTTAGTCCCTTGGCCAAAGGGCAAAATGTTTCGCAAAATGGGTCTTGGCATCGGGGTTTTTTATGACAGTCTAAAAAGTCATGTAACGGCAAACATTCCGTGTTTATTTTCGCTTTTATCCATAGCCTATCACACGCTGGTGAGTTATTAAATATTAATGAATGGAACCACCGTATGTTTGCTCATTACTATGCTAAAACGTGCAATGGAAAAATCTTTTGGGGTTTCATACCTAATATTTACTCTAAATTTAAAGAAAGAACTGAAAATTCGATGAATAAATAATACTTTAAAATTTACTACAAGTTAAAATATTTTGAATCGCAGAGGATCATCAAACTGTAATTAATGTACCACATTTATAAAGTGTAAAAATTTACATCTTCTTTTAACACTGATAAACTGAATAGAATTTAATCATAAATAGTAATCTATTTCGATTTATAATGAGATGAGGTATATTTCTTTCAAAATCAACTTTTTTTACATCAGCAGGCTCGAAAATTTAGAATTCTGAGCCCATATTGTCAGAAACTTAATTTTAAGTAGATTGAAAATTTTTACATGGGTATTTGACATTTACATAACAACTGTTTATCAATAGAAAACTCTTTGAATGGGGCTATTCTTATGCCATAGGATTTGAAGTTGATTGGGTTTTAGCCAGTAAGAAATCAAAATATAGAAACACAAATTCATTCAAAAGAACAAGAACATGTGGATTTAGAGAATCATAGACATTTCACAAAATGACCGGGAGCACTTTCTGTAATTTATCTGAATTTAAGAAGTTTGTAATTATAGAAGGTCAAATACCTTTCTATAATTGCAGAAAGTATGATGAAAAGAAAGTAATTCTTGTCGCAGAATCAGCTGTGATCAGACGCTAGATGTTTCCAACTGTTACTTGATTATGTAATAGATTTTATATTTTAGAGTTTACCATAAATAAGAGTTTTCTTCCTAGTTCAGGTGTTATCTGGAATCTTGAATATTCTAGAATAAAAAATTAAATTATAGCAATGGTGTAAGATATCAAGAGTTTTAGTGATGTGTCATAATATTTGACAAATTCGAGACAAACACTTCATTCATGTCTTCTACTTCCCTGATGTAATTTACAAAGATGCAAGAACATTTTAGTGATTATAGAAATAGTTTCCTGTCTGAGGCGAAGTTAATTACAATATGTTGAAACCTCTTCTTTACTGTAAAACAATTTTTCTTCTCATCATATAATATCATTCTTTTTATCTATTGAAAAAATGTCTTGTAAAGGAAAGGAAAACAAATAATTATATAAAAAAATTCATAAGACAAGAAAAAGTATCCAGATGAAGAAAAAGACAACCGAAAGCGTAAATAAACGGGATCAATTTAATGGAAAAACATAACATTCCTGCTTAAATCTCTGCCTAATTAACGCCTAAATAATTACAAGAAATACACGACAGTTATATTTTAATGATCACAATCACTATAAACCTAAAGAAAAGTAAATATTTACTTTATTCAGTACCTATATCCTATTACATGAAAAGAATGTTAAGATTTTATCAAGATAGCTAGCGAGAAGCTTTTTCCCCTTCATAAATATTGGACTTGTCTGCTTCGATATGTTTTCTTACTTATCATATTGTCACAGAAAACAAAGAGTACTTTTTTTCTAACGAAAGGAAAAAAACTGACGATGGCACTGTTTTCGGTAGTTTTTTTTCATCACCAGTTTCACGCAAAAGTCATTTGCAAATCTTCGTTGCTACAGCTGCTTCGATCGGCTTGATGTCATCATTTCGTAAAAAGACAAGAAACAAAATCGAGGAAAGATAAAATATCCGGAAAGAGATTTTGTTTTTGCATCACTCGAAGTACAACAAAATTCCTCGATAAATTATCTCTCTTAGACAAGAAAGAAACTTTTTTTCTGCGTCTCCCTAAAAAGTGAGAAAAACAGAGACACTCAATTACACCCGAGAGATGCAACCTGACACACGAAACACGTTCCGGTTTATTTTTAGAAATCCTAGCTTTCTGGATTCTTTTTCTGGATATCAGTTTTTGCCCAAGAAAAGCCTTCACTTTAAAGAGAAGTGGAATTGCGGACCTTACCAAGCAAACAATACGTCTTGATTTTTTTTTTTTTTTTGCAGGATAGAATATCTGGAGGTGTTCTTTTTCCTTCTCACTCGCAGATTAAAGAATCATTCCACTGACAAAGATCGTATAGCTTTGCTCGAGGAAAGATTTATTTTGTTTACCACCGAGCACAGAAAATACAAAATTACATAATTACGTTACATTAATTAAAAAAATGCAAAATTCATAATTACGTTACATTAATTAAAAAATACAAAATTACATAAGAATACAAGAAAAAGTGTGAAATGGAGAAAGCTGTTTCAGCATTCACGCAAAAGCTGCATCAGCAAGAAAGGCAATACAACAATGCAAACAAGGAACAAAAAGATATACAAAAAAAAGATGACATAAAACTTAACATTAAACTCCATAAGAGGCGCCTTAACAAAAAGCCAAGCAGAAAAAAAGCATTAATTAATATCATTGGTAAACCTCTCCCTCTGATGAGCGGTTTGCCATGATACTTATTCCTTTTGTCATGTTTTTTGTATGCCTTTTTGTTTCTTGCTGTTGATAGTTTTTATCTCCCAGTGAATTGTCACAAAGTAATTTTTTCAAAAGATAAGGAATTTCTGTCAAAGATGGAAGGCGATTTTTATCATCATGACAACCTTTTGTATATTTTTTTACATCAGTTTATTTTGCTTTTTCAATATCTCCCTTTGATCACTGTTGTAAACTTCAAAGAAGTGAAATGCAAAATAAAGTCATGAAAAATAAATAATAATTAAAAATATACCTCACACAATTTTCTTTTAATTCAAAAAAATCATTTCAAACTAAAATAATACAAAATAACGTGTCAAACCGAATTAAAAGAAATAAAATAATTTATTTAATTTCTGCATATAGAGAAAATATACTTCATAAATCAATGAGATTAATCAAGTAATTTTTTTAAAAAAAATTTACTCTTACTAATAATGGAACGAAATGAAAAATACATCACGGTAATTAATCCAGATAAATGAAGTAACCATTGTAATCTAAGGTGACATTTTTGTTAGAAGAAGTAATTTATTTATATTTAACCTTTGCGGCCGGCCACAGTGGCGGCATGCGCAAGTCGTCGTAGAAGCCGTTTTTTTTTGTTTTTGTTTTAGACCCATACCGACCAGCCTACCCAAACTAGTGGTCTGTGTGGGTCTAAAACAAAACAAATAAAAAACCCGACTTCTACGATGACTTGCGAATGCCACCACTGTGACGGCATCGACCGCAAAGGGTTAATTTATTTTTTGAAAGAAAATAATTTAGTCATTTCAGTTCATATCTAGATATCATTTATTGGTTTTCTTAGATATTTTTTCAATAAAAAGGAATTAAAATGTTTTGCACTATTCAGCATAGAAATGGATTTTATACTTCAAGTCAGTGCTGAAATTCGGAAATTTTTATAGTTGTTTGAATAATTGTCTGTTTTATGTTTGAAACAATATTTACACTGAAACTATGAAAGAGTAAATCTTCTTTTAAGCGAAATAAAACTCCATTGAATACTGACAATAGGTAATTTGTAATTGTTTCCAAACATCTGTATGTCTTTGTACTTAAATATTATTTAGTTTAAATTTCAAATGGTGTTTGTTTTGGTATTTTCGTGATTCAGATTGCTTAATTCTGGAAGATACTTTGTTAAATAGGGAATAGTGAATTAGGAACAGGCACTGTAAGTTATAAAAATGAATTGTTTGGAACCATAACTTGTTTTACTAATTAGACTACTAGTTAGTTTTTGCCAAGTTGTCACTGCCTTGCCTTAAATTGTGCACCCAATGCCAAAGCCAGAAAAATATCTGATACAGCCAACAAAATAATTTGGATATTGCATTACAGTGGAGTTTTTTTTAAAAAGAAATTTTTTAAATTTTTCCGAAATTTTTTATTTTGTTTTAAGTTAGAAAAGTAAATTTTTGTGATAAAATTCCTTACAAACAGGAATAATATTCGTGTTTTCATTGTTCTTACCAATTTATAAAAAAAGGAATACATTTTTTTTCTTCCAAACATACTTAAAATTTCTAAAACTCGAAAAAATATTCCTTCTTATAGACTTTCGAAAAAATAAGAAAACTAGCGATGAAAAAACTCTTAATTTATTATCCCAGGAGCAGATGGTCTAGACAGTAAGAGATTATCAACTTTTTTTTTATTCTGAAAGATTTATAATCGATATTACAAGATCTTAAACTACAGTGGGATTTGTTAGATTATCATTTTAATAAACGTTTCCGCAATTTAGTTTTTCGGTTATTTCTTACCATGTTTTTCTGACACTACAGTAATGCGATTTCAACTTATTCATAATTAGTTTATTTAAAGACCACGTGAGGCAAAAGTTACTATCTCGTCTGTTGTCTTATTTTTATAACGGCGCATTGGTAGCAAATAAATAAATTAGCGGATACTTGCTTGGATAAGAATCCATGTACACGCTTCTATTTAACTTGACTTCTTTCATGTTCCTAAAGATGGAATTTTATGATCGATTTTTCACTCGCTTCTTGAGGTACCGGAGGATAATAATACAATATTTTAATATATTGAGAACTTAATTTTCAGTTCAATGATTAATTTAATTAAATTTTGATTCTAAATGCATGGCGCCATCTCATGGTGAATTTGAAAAGAAAAGGGGTTTTAAAACTCCATAATATTTATAATAAAAAATTATGAAATATATTAATTTCTAAACAGTAAAAAATAATAAAGATAAAAATGTCTACAAACGTTTTGTTATTGTTCTAAAAAGTATAAAATGGTTTTTGTATCAAAAATAGGTACCAAAACGGAATTGTAAAAGTGTTACAGCAGTGCTCCCAACCATTTTGTGCCATGCCTCACCTAAGCCTTTCTAAAATTCTTATGCCCCCTATGTAACGTATAAATAATTTTCAATATTCAAAAACTGAATTGTTCTTTTTGCACTCCACAGGCGACTTTCAGTTGCCACTTAATGCAATGATGTAGCAAGAATAAATTTACGTAATTTTACAATTTTTTTTAAAAGGTTGCGAGGATTAAAACCTTTTTACATATATTTTTGGAAATTATTTAGGGAGCAGATGCTAAAGAAAGATGTGCCGTTTCAATTTGACAATTTATATATACTAGTTAAATCACAGTAGACTGTTGCTTTTAAATTCTGGACTGGGAATGCCATTTTTGAACTGTCCCCCCTTAACAATCCCCACGTTGGGCGTCGGCCCCACCTTGGAAAACACTGTGTTAGACGCTCAAAACAATATAACAAAAAATAAATAAATATCATAAGAAGAAAATTCCTGCATAATCATTAAAAATTAATATATACTTATTATGAATGTATTTAAATCCAGATTTGTTTTGAGCATTTCTATCAGCACCTCACGCTCATTTTGCTTTGGCTTCATATTTTTGATTTTAAAAAATCAACTCCTATTTTTTAGAATACTAATAAAAGCGTGGTTTTAAAAAAATTGTTATTTTTATTTTAAAAGTAAAGTTATTTTACTTTTCGTAAAATAAGTTTCGTATGGCAGGCAAGTATCATAAATTAAAATAAGAAAATGTCTGCATGGTTATTTCTTTTAATTATTAGCGTTGTTAATCTTTACAGTAAGAAACATAAATAAAAATGAGGAGATGTGGAAATTTATTAGAATAATTATACATTTATATGAAAAATGGTATATGGATTGCACGTTTTTAATAGTTACTTTATTCTTGTCCAAATGATGAGCGTTTTAAACTAATCAGCAACGCAAAAAATGGTGAAAAAGAAGAAAGCATAAACAGAAGGTAAAAAATATTTTCAAAATTCATTAAAAAAAGTAAATATATAAATAAGCAAATAAATAAATGAGACAAAATGAATAAAAATCCTGAAAAATTAAGCAAAACGGTGTTTTACACCAGTTTTTTATGACGAAAATTCCGTTATGAAAATGAACAAAAAATGGCAGTCGGTTAAACAAAATCTAATAAAAATGATTAATTGCTAAATATTAAAAAAATAAACTTTATAATTAAAGATTATTCAGTATAATAAATAATGCATCATATAGCGCACTCACAATAAAAAGTTATAATGAATTGAAAGAGAACGTTACTGTTATTTGTCGAAGAAGATGTAATCCGATAAGACATATTTGTCAGTTTTTAAAATTTATCGCATTAATCCAAGAATTAGTTATTATGAGAATAAAAAATTAGTTAATATGCCCATTTTTTCTGTTAAAATTAAAATTTCGTTAAAAATTAAAATAACTTTCTTTTGCAAGATTTAAGGGAAATTACAATCCAATTACATATAGTTAATACCTAAATATTGTATACTGGATTTCTTAAAACCTCCTTTTCCATAAAATTTCTTTTTTCACAATTTTTGCACGATTTTGCTTGCACAAACAATTCATAGATGAAATCAGCCTTATATTGGTTTAAACTACTCCCCATTTCTTATCTGGAATAATTTATCTTTATGTCTGTATTTAGATAAAGACAAAGTTTGTGGAATAATATCAGTTTAAATTTATAAATAGCAGCATAAGTTCACTCTCAAATACTGTTTATTTTAATATTAAAAAGATATTTGCTTACTCTTGTTCAATTGTGTTATCATTTTATCCTATAAAATATAATGAGTCGATGTTATATTTTCTAAAGGAAAATTCTCAAAATATTTTTTTGCCAGTCAAATATTAATATGCCGAGTAAACTTCGTACTTAGTTTCGTATATCCTAGAGATATTTTCAGTTTCGAGCCTAGTTTTGATGCAAAAAGAAAAAAAAAAACACAGGAAATTTGAATACTATTTCTAACTATAAAGATTTTTAACTATAGAGAATAGAAATTCTATATTTCAAGGAAAATTATCAAAAATACCTCGGCATCCATTACTGAGGTTAAAATTTTACCGCCGTGGTTCAGTTATCGGGTGGAAGATGAAAACTAAGAGTTCTTGTAGTTAGTGACAGAAATTATAGGGTTTTTTCACATATTGTGATTGTATTTCTTTTTTTAAACGAATTTCCTGGCATGCAGATAAAACAGAGTCACATATATCAGCACTTATATTTAATGATATTGGGTGATGCCAATTGCCAAGCTATCTTGAAATCCAATTAACAAATTTAAGAAAGTAGAATTTAAGAAACAAAAGAAAGAGTCACCACAGTATGACTCTTGCTAGACCAAAGTTTAATACTTATGCATTGACGACACATGGGAAATTTTAGGTGCTAATTCTAGACACTTTTTCCTACATATATTGAAAGAAATTCAACGAGAATTCACTTAGACATATTTTTTTTTACGTTGCAGCTTTAAAATCCGAAATCTTCATCAACAAGAAATCTTCAAAGTCTTGACTGCCATCCCAATGTAGTTGGTAAATATTCCATTTGGTTAAAATATCAAAAATTTGTTAAATAAAATATTTAATAGATTCATTCTGAAGTTGAGCAAAATACAATAAAAAATATGCTCACTCTAATAGTCCAGAAACTAAGAAAATATTTTTCCTTCGCACCTAAATAGAATAATACGAACAAGAAACTGATGTACATTTTAAAAGTCTAAACTGAAGCTAAGAAGCTGCTTGCCGGCTCAACGCAGTTCAACATCGAATGCTTATTCCTCTGAATTTTTTGCCAAAATCTCAAAATGTGAGATAAAAATTACCTCATATTGGATTTCACAATTCTGTTTAAAATTCTTTCAAATATAATCAGAAAGTCTTTTTCTGTGATTTTCTGCAGCATTTTGCTGGTATTCAAAACTAAGTAAAATATTCATACAGCCTACTTAATAAATAGTTAGATCTTAAATAGAAATACAGAAAGAGTGGACAATTTTGTGGAGAATTTTCTTTTAACCAAATGCCTGTCTGAATGGACAAAAAGAATTGAAATAATCAAATTCGATACCAGAAAGATTTCTCAGGCGACGATGCGTTAGAACAATATGCAAATTGCACTTCTGCGCAATTCCCAGCAAATGCAAATCCGTGGCGTTTAAAAGTGCCTCAAACTATTCACGGCTGCAGAGGAAACACACTTCGTGAAGTAAGTTAATGAAAAAGAATCTTCCTCTTTCCACTTTCGAGATAAAACAAAAAGATTACAAATCCGACCCAGTTTAGAAAGATGTCTCTAATATAATTCTTACGGAAATGCGTTTTGAGCATCATTTAGAAATCATGGGCGTTAGTGAATAATTGCGCCAAAATGACTCAAAGCGATATAGATGTATATCCAAAGAGAAACGAAATTTAAAAGGACTTCAGTCGCTTGATTATTTTGTGATTTCTAAACCAGCGTGTTGCAAAATGGAAATGTTACTTATGAAAGCTAGGATTCTGAAAATGAAAACTTCAGCTGTTTTTGTCTGTTACTTATGACCTGCTTTGCTGTGAGTTACCGTTTTAATATCTTAGGCTTATAAGCCATATCAGAAGTTACAGAATATTTCAAACATTTTTACTCCTTGTATTCATAATAATTTGCAACCGTTTTCCAGTACATATTAATGAAGATTTGAAGTAATGTCAAAGATGTATTAAAGATATCAAATATCGAAAGTTTGTTCATTAATCTTTATTTATTCATAAGAATGATGTAGGAATAAATGAAATTGCCTCACCGTTAGAGGAGTTGATAACTAGCTTAGTGTATTAAGGTATGGCATGGCTGAAGAACATGAATCGGTAGAAGAAGGTTGTGGGTTCTACCCCCTGCTGCACTCTTACTAACATTATTCAGAAACTGTATGATTGATGTGCTCTGTAGCAACCAATTGTTCGCTGCGATCCGGCTGGTCTCTGGAGATTTTCCACCAAGTAAAGCGCAAATGTGGACCACTTTAGCTTGAAAGCCTCCAGGAAGGAAACTTAACTCTTGGCGTATTGGGAAACTTTCTACTTCACTGGAAAGTCTGTGATAGTAAAGAGTTCTGGATAATCCGAATTCAAGAAAAAGAATAATAAGCATGATTAAATTCATAATAGACAATGAAAACATATGCGACTGGAATAAGTACTCACCTGCCTTTGTACAATTACTCTAGCTTACCCTGCATTCAATACACTGAATATTCTAAGTCTTTCCTTTCTCATAGATCTCTAATAGTAATCTTCCTATTCCTTGTATTCCACAATTAACATGCAATAGCTCCCCATCTCTAATACGTTACTCAAATCCTGTGCATTGATTTAAACTTCCTCATGTTGTTCGTCATCATCTATACTCATCAATTTTCTTTCATTCACCTCGTGTTATTCACGATATCGTATATATTCCTTTATTTTGTTGTCAATTCTATGTGTTAACACCAGCTTTGTAATTTCTTCTTTTGCTATTCCTTTCTTGCTGTATATATTTTTTGCAACTCATTAAAGTCCACCTACATCTATACCAACCCGGATAGGAAACACATGAGGTCTAGAGACGGCGGTGTGGTGTTAAAGTGAAGCCCAGACGTTTATCGTGGAAGATACTTTAGGCGCTCCAAGGTCGCTTTGACCATCAGAAGATGCAATATCTCTTCTTTATTATAAGTCCTTGACTAAATATGGAACAAGTGCGAAAAGAATCGGCACAAAGCTGGCTACCAGAGATTTTAGATAAAATTAATGTCATTAAATTTCTCATATCTGCATTTTTACAATAGAGACTTCATTTGCGGTGCGCCTTTCAAGTGAATTTTAAACTTCGATTAACCGTCACCGTCCAGACCAGGGCTAAGCCGGAAAATCGAATGGACGGATATCAGAAATCTTTTAATACATATGTACAGTAACTTGATTTCCCTGCTGGCTTGGAACGAAAATGAAAATAAAATCCTTTAAAAGTGAATAATACATATATGTTGAATTTAATTTTGCAACATGATGGATATGAATTTCAATATAAGAGTAGTAATGTACAGAAATGTATCGTAACACTATTAACCTATGTCACTTTTTACTTTTTAGACGATGGCGGATGACAGAAACTGACGGTTGATCGAGTGATCAAAATTTCACTGCATTTTTATATGTCTAATAAATTAAACTTCTTACGTAGACAATAATGCTGCAACGAGACACGGTCAAAAAGTACAAAGGTTCAAGTGTTGAGTGAAGGTAAGGATTACAAAATATCATTTATGAGCTGTCAAATTTTATCAGGAAACTACTTAATTACCCTAGTTAACCCAGTGGCGTTCATGAGGCGAGTTCGGAAGGGAGGACAGTTAATTCATTGCACAAGTTCTTGAACAATCAAAGGAGGGACCTTAATAAATGGTACCTGGATCAATAGATGAATTCCAGGGAACGGGAACTACTGCAGCTTATGATGAGTGGTAGGAAATATCATATTTTATTCATTATGGATGAATACCAGACTATGATTTGAACAATCCCAACAGTTTTATTCTTTTTGATCCATTCGGACTTCAGATATGCGATTAAGAATTGAACAGTTCTTTTTTATTTCATTATTATTAAATGACGAATCTTTAAAATGAGCATGAAAATTATACTTTAAGTATTAAATTTTGTTTTTGTATACATATGTGTGAATAATTAGTATTTTTTTCTCTTTTATACTAAATTTTTTTCTGTCTTGGTTTAATATTCATATTAATATGATTTTTATTTTTCTTCTTATTTTTTTTAATTTTTAAAATTATGCCCATTTTCTTGTATTTAAATATAGTGTTTTATTTTCAGAGTAAATGCCGTAAATAGTTTCATGACTTTCTGTATTATTAGTGATTGTCTTTTACATTTTATAATTTCTCAAGCCATATGTTTATGCTTCGTTCCCATGTAACCACTGACATCAACACAGCCAATCAAATGTTTTCTTTTCATTTGTGTTTCCTAGGCATTGTAACGAGCCAATCTATAAAGTTTTTTTAAGTGATCCTTAATAAAAGTAACATTTTCATAACCATTAAATCAATCGTTCAGTATCCGTAATGGTTAGAGGCACGGATGATTAGACGGTGTTCTATGGTTGAATACATCTATCTTGATGTCTTTCTGACTTAGTCTATTTCAGTGAAGTCATTCAAGTTATTGAGAATAATTTTAAAGATATTTCTGTACTGATATCTTAAACTCACATTTTACAGAAAAATGGGTAGATTCCCAAATATCGTATTGCATAATAATTCGAAAGTTTTAATCGATTTTCAAAATTTTTCGATCAAAGTTAAGAAGCTATAGTTACACACAAATTCATAGAAGATTAGCATTTTTGATGAAAATGTAGCGTTAAAAAGAAAGTAATTTAATTCTCATTCTTCTCTATGCTTTTGAAATCAATTTTAGTGTAAAGTAGTTTCAGGTCTTGCCTGCAGTTTAAATTCTCGACAATAATTCTTTTTTGTTTGATAAATAATATAAACAGTCTTGAAGGGAAAAAAGAAGAAGAAAAAAAGAAAGGAAATAAAATTCACGAAAAAATTTCTCAAAATTAACAATGAGACAATGAGATAGTAATAATTATTTAAATAAAGGAAAAAACTTTATGAAGAAACTCGTAATATTTTGTTGTTGCAAGATATCTATACTAAAATCATATTAAATTCAAATTTTACAGAAGAATGGGAAGATTCCCAGATATCGTATTGCATAATAAATTGAAAGTGTAATTTTTATTTCATGAAAATCGAAGACTAAAATAGTTAATAATAAAGTATATAAAATAACTTATGAAATAACAGCAAGATCTTAACTTTTAAAATTTTATCTTTCAAAATTTTATTTTATTTTCTCTTCGCAGTTTAATTTCAACAGCAGAAACCTTAAAAGTCAATCATGGAAATCGGAAAGATTGGTTAATTGAATTTCCTAGAAGTATTTTTTTTATAAATATTTAATCATCACTGAATTAAGCGAAGGGCTTTAATAGATTTTCAAAAAAGTTTTTTTATCGAAGTTAAAGGAGCTATAGTTACACACAAATTCAAAGAAGATTAGAATTTTGGATGAAAGGTAACTTTAAGAAGAAAGTAATTTAATTCTCAACGAATGCAAAATAAAAAACTTGAATTTTTAAACGCGTTGATTAGTTTTGCAAAATTAGAGCAACTTCATATTCAGTTTTGTGAATTTAAAATAATTTTAATTCGAAGGAAATGAAATTATTAGTCATCATTGATTTTGTTATAAGTTTCCAGAATTGCGTATAATGGAAAATGCTAATGAGTTCTCCATGACATAGGATAAAGGGTTTCCTTTTGGGTGAATTGGTACTTTAATAAAAAGAGACAATTAATTACACAAAACACTCTTGAAGTAATGGATATATATTATAATTTGAAGCGATTGCTAATCAAAGAGGGAGGAAACTTTTCGAAACTTTTATCATCATTTTTTATGAATACTTATCTTTGCTGTGTGAAGACCTCTCCAGAATTAAGTGGATAAGATAGGGGCTTATAATAATATTTTTCTACTTGGAAAAGTTTATAAGTGTATATATTAAAGACTTTAATTAACACTTCAAGTATTCATCGAGCCGTTTATCAGATTTATAGTTAAACCTGAGAAAGTATACAGTGAGCAAATTTGAACATTGACAAATTATATCAATCTGATTTTTTGTCCGCTTCTTAGGAAGATAATTTAGAAACTGAGTATAATTAATGATATTAATAAATTAGAGCACATCTCCTAATTTAATTAATTTTTAAAAATTTACCGTCCCATTATATTTATTTTTTAATACAGAAGAAGGGACAGAAACTTTATCTTCTGAAGTAGATCTCAGTTTGTGATTAAATGATATCCATAAAAAAAATATATATATCATTATTGCAGTTCGCAAGAAGACACTCCCTTTTGCTTAATTTTTTCCTTATTCTTTTTCAATATTTTTGTCCTTAAATAAATATTTAATCTTCCATTTTTATGATATATATCATTCTTAATTCGATCAATCATTAATTTTTAAGTAACTTGAATAATTTTTCGGCATATAGGCATATAATTACTTAAGAAAAGAATTCGAGTTACAGAATTTTGTGAATCGGAAGTTACGTAATTCTTAATCAGTTCTCTTAAAAATCATTTTCAAAATGTAGTGAAGAACCATTGAGTTTATTTATAAAAATGCAAGAATAACGAAATTTCAGTTATTACAAAAACAAGTTTCCAACCACATACAAGTTGAAATGGCTTTATTGTTTTAGTGTAAAGTAGTTTCAGTTCTTACCTGCAGTGCAGCTTCTAGAAAATAATTCTTTTTAGTTTGATAAATAATATAAATAATCGTTTAAAGAAAAGAAGAAAAATAAAAGAAAGGGAATAAAATTCATTAAAAAAATTCTGCAAATTAACACAGAGACAATGAGATAATAAAGGAAAAAAACTTTATGCAGAAACGCAGAATTTTGTTTGTTATATAAAAGATACGAGGGCCGATTTTCTCAATATCTGATCGAGCCGCTAAACAGGCAGACAAGTGGTAGGAGGTGGAGATGCGTGGTGGGTGACTGCGCATGTCTCTAACCATGACCTCAACTACTGTCGACGCCAGCTGCTCAGCCATGTTTGAGCAGATCTGTCTTCACGTAAACATGGCTGGTAGAATTGATACTCCCGCCAAGTGCAAGTTGCCTAGTTTTATTCGCTTTCTTCAAGCGGAAGGTAAGTTTATGGAAAACGATCAATGCAGGTGTTTCTTGTAAAACTTTACGACGACTGAGAAGAGACATTCTGACTTTTGCAGTTGTCTTCATTCATGACAACGCCAACCCTCACAGTGCTGTTGTAACCCAGCAGCTTCTGGAGCAGTTTAAATGCGACGTATCTGTTCTCCCGGCATACAGCCCCGACTTAGCTACAGGTGATTTTCATCTCTTCCCTAAATTGAAGAACTTGCTAAGAGGCCAAAGCTTTCAGGAAAATGAGGATATTCAAAGCGACGTTAAGGCCTATCTGATGTCACTGGCGGCAACGTTCTTCGAAGAGGGGATCGGAAACCTGGTCCACCGACATGACAAATGCCTGAATCTTCTTGGGGATTATGTCAAAAAGTAACCATGTTTGAACATAATTTTTGGTAATAAATTCATTTCGTTCTTTACTCTTGTCTTCTTTTATAGTCCATCGGAGGTTGAAAAGAAATGACACTCGTACTTACATAATCACAGAAAAGACAAGAGAGTTATGTACTGAGGATTATATTCAATAATGCATCTTTAAAGCAATAATGCTTGTTGTAATTAATATCTGCATCATTTTACATTATTAACTGTTTTATCAGGTGCACTAAATAAATGTTTTTTTGACAAATAACGGATTCTCCTTCCACGAAAATGCTTTCTTACTTATCATATTTTCGCAGAAAAGAAGGACTGCTTTTTTTCTTACCGAAATGGAAAAAAAACTCAATTTTTCCCCCCCTGCTGCTGGCGATGACATCATTTTGATGATGTACCAGTTTGACTTAAAAGTCATTTGCAAGATTTCGCTGATGCAGTTGTTTCGATCGGTTTGATGTTATTTGTAAAAAGACAAAATTGACAAGGAAGAGACAGAAAAAAACAAAGGTCAAATATGAGAGAGATATTTTTTGGTCGTTTGAAGTAAGACAAAAGTCCTAGATAAATTATCACTCCTAGACAAGGAAAAAAAAACATGTTCTTTCTTCATTCTGCGTCATAAGAAAAACTGAGAAAAACAGAGACACTCAATTACACTTGAGAGAAGCGACCTGTCATATGAAACACGTTCCGGTTTATTTTAAGAAATCCCAGTTTCTCTGGATTTCAGCTTTCGCGCAAGAAGAGTTTTCAGTTAAAGATAAGGAGGAGCTGAATTGAAGGTCTTACAAAAAAGACAATATGCATTGGTTTTGTTCTTTCAGAATAGAATAGCTAGAGTCCTTTTTTTCTTATCACTCGCAGATTAAAGTATATGTTCGATAACAAATATATATAGTTTATCTCTCCTTTTTGGAAGAATTGTGAAAGGCATATGTTATTTAGGATTAAGCATAGCTCACTTTAATGAAAACATTGCTTCGTTAAAACGAATATTCCATTTTTGTTTCATTTGCCTTTGATTTGCCAAAGTTCCAAAATCGTTAAATAAATTGATTAAATTTCAAAATATCATAACATAGATTCATTTGTTGTGTAAATTTCATTAAACCAAATCAATTTTATAGGAATTGGATTTGATACCACCAATGAAAGACAATTTCTTAATAACCAATGCAATTTCTTAAACACGCTCGCATATACACGAATTTGTTGACAGTGTAAGGAAGACAGATTTGACATAAAATAAATTAAAAGTATTAACGAAGCTCCAACCGAATTCTTAATGTTCGAAAGTTATCTTAAGTGACACATCGGAACTTCGAAGTTGAAAATGCAATTGCTTGATCCTGGGGACCATCAGCATTACAGTAAATAAGAATATAAGCCAAGAGTTGATGTAAAGACACATTTAATACAAATCAAGCTTTCTCAGCTCACTGATATTACTCGAGTTTCGACAGATATGTTCGGAGCGTTGAGTTAAACGAGTTTCTTCAACAACTTTGTCACAGATAATACTTCTCTCGGAGAGACTGAAGCAATTGAGTGCAGTATATCACAAAAGGCGTCTTTCAAGTTCCTGAGTTGTTTATATTGAAATGGAATTTAGTAACTAATTTCCTTGTTTGGATTTTTAGGCGCGTGTTGTGACTACAAACGTGACATCAGATCAAATTCATTTTCGAATTTCAATATTTTACGCAGAAAATGTTTCCTTGTTGTTTTGGAGATAAATATATTGTGTATTTGTTTGTTTCAAGCAGAAACTGTTTTATCATTAGGTGATTCTAGGCAACCACTCAGAGGTGCCAGAACAACAACAATGGGTAGCTTGTCCATTAGAAGTTTTAGCTGTTGCTTTGAATATAAATATATTTTTAAGCATGTTAATGACGTGTTGATGTTTAAAATATGACTTAATGAAAATTGGTGATAATGGGGTTTTTTCCTTTTCAGAGCAAGATAAATATTATTTTGTTAATTTTGAAAAATTAATAATTCTTAATATAAAATGTGTGTATTTGGCTAGGTTATGTTTGACAATGTAAGTAAATATTTAAGTACGCATTGATAAGAAGAGCATGACTTTCTTTTACCTAGGGGCCCAAGGGACCCTTTGCCTTGCCTTGGTTCCAAGCGATGAAAATGGCGCTGTTTTTTTATGCTGTCTCAATATATAACAATGATGAATATAAAATATATATAGGTGAACGGTGGTAAGAGTACGCAGGTGGTTAAGAATACGCAGGGAAATTTCACATTGTCGGCAAAACTTTAGAGAATCGTCACTGTAACACTTTAGTTGCGCTATTACTTTGCTAGAATGCGACGTATAACCATTAGTTGCTGCACTCCGTTTTCCATTTGCAAAGCAAAATTTATTTTTCTAACTTTTCTATGTAATTTTTCGATCATAGAACGCCAGTGTTTGTTATTATATAGAACCCGTAGTCTTCAGGTCAACCAAGGAGCAACATCAGCTTTGTGTAACTTGAAAAGCCCTTTATTGTTATCAAACACAAAGAATTGGGTAATTTGTATATTATAATTATAATTTTGATTTATAACCAGAGATAAAAGAAAAACTTCAAAATTTAGTTGTGTAATAAACTTTATGGCCACCAGGTACTACTAACTGCCGTAAAATCTATACAAGTCTCACAAATACGTCAATTTATGAATAATCGACCTAGAGTATATGCATTCAGTATTGCATCAGAAAGATTTCAAATAAATTTCTTCAGTACAAGAAAATGGAAATTTTATCTCGAGGGTTTTACTTTGCATAACATTGTCTAACATAAATTCTCTTTGTAACAGAATTTCTTGCATAAACAATGGCTACTCGAGTTTCATATTCCTTATCTGCTTAAAGAAAGGAACGCATTTTTCTGCCCAGCTTTTATTAAAATTTTCAAAGTTGGAATAAATTTTTTTCTTACGGGTTTTTTGGGAAAAAGATTGAAAATTGAAAAACTGCTTATAGGTTTTTGCTTTGTCTAACATAAAATTTTTGTAATCAAATTTTTTTCCATCAACAAAAAGAATTCGTATTTTCATTGTTACGATCTACTTATGGAAAGAAATTTCTTAAGTTTAAAAAAACTTCGTCTCCTTTTTATAAATTTTTTGGAAAAAGTGCTTTTGAAAAGGTCTTTTTTTATTATTCCTGAGCCAGCTGGTCCAGAAAGTGAAAGACTGCGAATTTCTGATATTCTGCAAACTCTTTAATGCGATATGAACATGATCTGAGACTACGGCAGGATCTGCTAAACTATTATTTTAATAATCATTTACAAGGTTTAGCTTTCTTTTTTAATATTAGCTTACCTCGTTTCTTTTATTTTGCTCATTAAACAACTTTTCAGCATTTTCATAATTAGTTTATTTAAGGATCATACGAGAGAAAAGTTGCAATATTAGCAGTTTTAATAACGTTAAAATTGCATTGAAATTGATGAAAAATTAGCGAATGCTTGCTTAACTAAGCAATTATTTAAATCAACCAATTAAAATTTTTAGTTTTTTAACAGAATTAGGTAAAAGAGTAAAATTGTTCGAGCTTAAGCCTACACTAAGCAGCGAAATATGCATGTATTACTCACACTTCTCTTCTTCCTAGATTAATTTTGAATAATTTACTAATTCATTTATCTAATAGTTTACTTTTAATATTTTTAACGTGTAGTAAGAAAAATTTTATAATGGAATTTTAATTAAATATGAGTTATAATCAAAATTTTGAGCTCTTTAAAAAATTCTTTAAAAAACTTAGATTTTAATTTCTAATTAAGATCCAAGTTTAAAACAAATTTTTAAAATTATTTTCCCTATATTCCTTACAGTCATTGATATAAATGCCATAACAATGAAATAAAAAAATCTTGAAAGGTAGGGTTGAAACAGGTTATCATTGCAGACTTATTTCTTTTAATTATTAGTGCTATCAATCATCAAATTTTGTATAAAAAGTTCAGTAACAAATAAGTTTTCATAATCAATAAAAAGATGAATGATTCATATGAAACATGATATACTGACTGGTCTCCTTTTATTAATGATTACTTTTACTCATCTATATGATTATTTTTTAAAACTTTAAAGAAAGACAAGCATTTAAAAAAAGTTCTAAAAATTTTCATCAAAGAAGCAAAAAACTGCAAAAAAACGGCGTGTCGTACAATTTTTAGAAGGAGTAGATGCAAACTAAAAAGAATACAATTTAACTTCAACAGTAATAAAAAGAAATGATGAATAATAATTAATTGCTACGTATTTTTAAAAATATACTTCATAACGAGAGATTATTTAGGAATAAATAACCGACCTAGCAATGCTTTTATGAATAAGTGCTCACATAAAACAAAGAAATGAAAAATTTGATTCTGTAATTAATCTAAGCAAATTTTGTAATCTAATGCGACATTTTTTGGGTCTTTGTTTAATTCTAACTAATTAATCCAAAGAAAAATAATATTAATTTCGATTAATCAAAATAGTTTATTATACGCACATTTACAATCCTTATTTTATATTAGGCAATTAAATTTTTTAAATTATTTATTGGAAAGCAATCCAGTTATATCAATTAGTAGAAAAAGCATCTTAAGGTAATATTTCAGATTTTCAAGTATTTAAATATGTTTAAGGATTTCTATATAGAATTGCTTCATTTAAACTTTAACAATTAATTTACTTAAAGAATTTCTTCTAACTTTTACTGCAAATTCTTTTTGCGATCCTTATTTTTTTAATCTTTTGTCTCCCTAAAGACTATTTTTTTTGTAGACATAAACTGAAAGCAGCCCGTTTAGCATTTAATCGTCACACAATTAAAAGCACAGGATTAAAATCTGTCTATCAAGAACATTTTTTTCTGTTGTCTGACGAGCAAAATTTCTTAAAATGCCTTCATATTTATTTTTTCTTCAGTATATTCTATCTTGGTTCACAAGACTCCCTACTCTTATTTTGATATTATTAATCTGTCATGTTCAATCACATCTATATGTTATTTTTTCTGGCATTGTAACGAGCTTATCGCACACTTTTATTGTTTTTATTATAGCAATCTTTTATTATATTTTTTGAAATATAATTCTTTATTTAACTTTTACTTTTTAAATTAAATGACGTCGAACAACATCCTTTTTCGTGTTTTAATCATTATTTTGCTTTGTTTCGTAATTGATTTAATTTAAATCCATGTTTCTATTTACAATTGCTATTTTTATAACTTTTCATTTTTGATTTAATGCGATGTTTTGAAACATATCTGTTAAAATAGATCCGCCAAAATGTTAGAAATGGAACAGTTTCTCCAAAAATAACAAAGGATATCCTTTATCATCTGAAAATTTGCTATTACAGCAAAATCGTAACAGCCAGTGACTCAGCAAGTGTTAAATGGCGCCTGAAACTAAGCATATTTGCCATCCCTCTCATCATATTTGTCAACTTATGGCTTTCAAAAAATTAAATATGCAAAATATATTTTGTTTTCGATGCGCTTCTCCTGTACATGGACACCTGCCTTCGTTGAGTTTTAGGCAACAGCGTTTACTAATTTAACATCTGCAACATCTGTTTATCCACTGTCAGACCGATTATCTCAAAAAATATTAAAACTAGAAGAAAAATAAATGCATATATTTGTAGGGAATTTTAAGCTCTTTGATTTGTTAAATTCCGTGTAATTTGAAAATTGAATATTTTTCGAGATATTCAAGAAAAACTAAAAAATGGGGATGAAATCCAAGATGGCGGCAAATTTTGAGACCCATTATCTCGGAAACTATTAAAGCTAGAAGAAAAATAAAAGCAAGTATTTGTAGGGAATTTTACGCTTTTTAATTTGTTGATCACATGTAATTTTAAAATTCAATACTGTTTGAGATATTTAAGAAAAACTAAAAAGGGGAATGAAATCCAAGATAGCGGAACTTTTGGAACTTTTAGTGGAATTCATGAAAATTCATGGAAATGACCAAGCTGTTAACAGGGGAGGCAAAAGAAACTGCAATTAATTAAGGATAGACACTAGTCTTACAGAACATTATGACAAAAATTTAAATTAAATACCGTTTAAATATAAACTCAAATACACATTAAAGTTTCCGAAGTTTCGTCTCAGTGCTGAAGAACTATGATTCATATTATACAAACTTGATAAAAAAATAAGAAATCGAATAAAAAATCGATCTTGCAAAATTCACAGATAATTCATGATTTTTACTTTCTCGTATACGAAGTATACAAAGAGAAAGTATTGTAATCGTCAAAAAATTCGAACTCGAGATTTTGACGGATCTCCACGTTTTAGACCTCCCCGAGTCCGAAAAACACAATTTTGGAATTATGTCTGTATGTCTGTCTGTGTGTGTGTCTGTGAACACGATAACTCGAAAACTATTAGAGCTACGGGGATGACATTTGGTATGTGGTCTTTGAACATAATTTGTAGGTTTCTATCAAATTTTGGACAAAATCCGTCAACGGGAAGTCTGTCTATTTGTATGTCCGCGGTCATGTGAACGCTATAATTCAAAAACTTGAATAGCTAAATGGATAAAATTTGGTACACAGCTTTATCGTTATGAATGTAGATCCGTATAAAAGTTTGGGCCAAATCCGTCAAAAAGAGGCGTTCAAATTGCATATTCAATTTCTTTTAATCCGATTCTCATGCGCATGCGTATTGGTAGCAATCTGTTATTGTTGTAAATTTTACTTACAACAATAAATAATGTTTTCAAGCAACAATTGTTAACAATTTTTTTATTGTTGTAAATCAAACCGATCTCATTATTTCAGCAAATCTTTTATTCACGCGCTTTTGCAATTGTTACGGTTGTGGTAGTATAAATTGTTTTCTTGGGAATTCAATTCCAAAGCAGAATTTTCGCTTTAGTATTCATTGCATTGCCTATTTTATCGCGCCTGCTTCAAAGTAATATTTTTTTGAAACGTAGCAACAGATATTTGATTTCAGGTTTGTTTGTTTTTTTTGTTTTACTTTCTCGTATACGAAGTATACAAAGAGAAAGTATTGTAATCGTCAAAAAAATTCGAACTCGAGATTTTGACGAATCTCCACTTAGAAAGTATACGAGAAAGTTTAGGGGAGACCACTCCCGCTGGTTGATTTTATAATAATGCTATAATTGCTCATTAGAACATGTTAAAAAAATAAAGAACTTATCTACTTTTGCTAAGTTAAGTATTATACTAACAAATTAATCAAAAGTGCATAAAGAGGCTCTTATATGGAAATTGAAGATTGGTTGATTGGGTTATGGCGCAAAATCTAAGTTCGACCATTCTGTGCCAAAGAAGTTGAAGGAGTAAAATAAAGAACTTTCGTTAATAATACACCAGACATTGTTAAAACAAATTCTCCGTTTAACAGAAATAAGAATTCACGGGAATAAAAAGAGAAATACTTATTTTAAAAAAAACGCAACGGAAGAGTTTAAGAATCAATGCAAAATATGAATACAGCCTTCCAGAGAGAACATCCTACTAATATAGATAATGCTCCAAATTGTCGGTGTAAATT
>BGPR01000424.1:359828-369984 GCA_013235015.1 Araneus ventricosus | reverse complement strand
GAACTAAGTAAAATTTTCGAATAGCCTATTTAGAATACTGCTGAATGCAAAAACTAAGGTTTAATTAATTTTTTATTTTGGCGATTTATTCTGTGGAGAATTTTCTTAAAATTAAAATACCAATGGCAATGAAGAAAAATAACTGAAATAGTCAAGTTATATGCTAAAGGTTTCCAGACGAAGATGCATTAGAAAGCATTATGCAAATTGCATTTCTGCGCAATTCCCAGCTGATGCAAATCAGTTCCGCTTAAAAGCGCCTGAAATCATTCACAGCTGCAGAGTAAATATCCTTCACCAAGTAAGTTGAATGGAAAAGAACCCACAAACATCTTCTTTTAATATTTCAGATGAAACAAAAATATTACAAAATCCAAGCTAATTTAGAAAATAGTCACTAAAATAATTCACGGAAAAGACGTTAAAAGCACCATTTTCAGAAATCAAAGCCATTAATAATTGATAGCTTACAAGTGACTCAAAGCAACAGAGGTAGATCTGTTAAGAAACTACCTTTGAAAGAGTTTGGTTTGGTTAATTATTTTTTGATGCTTGGAAAACTATGTATCATAAAATAGAAATTCCACTAATGGAAGATTCTGAGAAAAACCTAAACTACTTTAGTGTTTAAGATATTTAATTAGCAAATGGGCTGTTTTGCAATTAGTTGACTCTTTGGATGTCAGGGTTACAGGATATATTAGATCCTCAGAAAATATTTTGAACAGTTTTCCAACCAGGACTGATAACGATTTTTACACTTTTCCATTAAGCATTTAAAAGGTTTTTAACAGTTTTAAAATAGGTATTAATAATTCAGATAGTTAACTAAAATGCCATAGGCAGAATATGGCAATAGAATCCGTGTAGTATGGAATACGGACATTCTACCTACAAAATAATACATCTAGAATTTATAGAATGTCTCGACCTTTGGCAATAGTAGCACATGGAAATTGTCCATGCTTCATAAAGGAAGTAGAAGCCTATAGGAGAAGTACCACTTTTTAATGAACCACATTCCCTTCGATTCTTCACTCCATTGACCTCTCTACGAAAAGATAAAAAAGCACCTTCTGCTAATCCAGATCAATCTTCAAAGAGCCACAACAATGCTTTTAAAAGTAGCACAACAACATCAGCCGGATTTATTCATCGTTCAAGAGCCTCACGTCAAAGTTGGGAAAATAGCTGGCATTTCCCAAGTGCTGGAAAAGTTGGCTTTCAGAAAGCGGGAAAGCCGGCATTATAACTCTTCCAACATGCTTCACCCCAGTTGTGTTGTCAGCAAAGGAATACACTATGGCTATTAAAATAACGAAAAACTCAAAAGCTTTCACAATCATTTCATCGCATTCTTCTCCATATGCTAACTTCAGAGAAATCTTGGAAGAACTGACCGATCGAACAACAAATATCAATGGTGAAGAATACTTGATTGGTGGAGATTTCAATGCTCACAGTCAACGATGGAGTTATAGAGACGAAGACGCAAGAGGAAAGCAACTACAGGAGTTCATTGCAGAAAAACACATCTTCCTTCTCAACAGCAGTGATTCTCCTCCGACATTTGAACACAACAAATAGACAAGGCTGGCCCGACTTAACGATGATCTCCAGCCACTCCTTAGTAGCAATCTGCGAATGGGATGTACTTGAGGAAGAAACCTATAGTGATCACAAATTTGTAAAAATATGCATCAACTCCAATATTTCTTCCCTTTCTTTTGCAAGATTCAAAACGGCTCACGGAGGCCACTGTATATTCGTAAATATCTTCAAGTCTAAAGTCCAGACTCTACGAAACCTTATTTTCAATAGTTCTAATGAAGAAGAGTTCAATGAAACAACCAGAACCATTCAACTTGAAATCCACAAAACTTTCAAACAAGTTTATAAAATTAAACGTAACCCCCTGATTCCAAACGTAACTTGGTGGAATAGAGTTCTCCAAATAAAGACATCTCCAAAAGAATCGAGGAGAAGATAAAATCCACTACAAAATTGTTCTGTCAAAAAAAGAGCTCTATTCAAGAAAGCACTCAAACAAGCCCAACGTGGATCTTGGAGACTGCTATGAACCCAGACACAAAGTCCCTACGGAACTCCATACCGGTCAGCATTAAAAGCCTACAAAAAAACCTCGGACATCTTTCAAATAATGGAAAACAGTGAGAACTCCCACAGAATTAGGGCTAAAAATACTACAAAAACTGTATCCAAAAATCGCACCAAGAACAGCACAGGTACAACTTCAACAAACCCTCCTTGAAGAAGACGAGTTCTCTCAACAAGAAATAGATGGCATCCTCAAGAACATTCCTAACGGTAAAGCCCCTGGATATGATGGCATTGATAATATCATTGTAAAAGTAATTTTTAACTCCTTTTCCCTTCTTTTCTTCGACTTTTTCAATAAGTGTTTAGAACTTAGATGTTTCCCGTATTTTCTGAAAATTGGACTTGTTATCCTGTTTCACAAGACGGGCAAAGAGGAACAGAATATTAAATCCTACAGACCAATATCTTTGCTCCCCACACTTGGCAAATTGCTAGAGAAACTTCTTCTTCAAAGATTTAACTTCCAATTAAAGACAAATAAACTCAAACATCCATTGCAGTACGGATTTAGAGAAGGGAAGTCAGCTGACGACGCACTCCTGCACGTCACATCTCTCCTAGAACAAGTTCGATGGCAGGAAAAACACGCTGTGTTGATATCTTTAGACATCTCGGATGCATTTGACAGTCTGCAATACTATTCCATCAGAGATAGATTTGCTTCTCACTCTCTATTCTCCAACATTAGTGAAACTCTTCTTGACACCTTAAAAAACAGAAAAGTGGTGATACAAACCAGCTAAGGGCCGGTCCTCTGGGAACAGACTCAGGGATGTCCACAGGGTTCATGTAGCGGGCCAGCATTTTGGAGCATCGAGGCAGACGAAATCCTATCGGTATAATGGCCTCAAGGAGTTCATCTACAAGCATTTGCCGACGATTTTGCGTTCAGCTTTACAGACAACACCAGAGAAGGTTTCAGAAAGCTCAACAAATTAGCACTGGACAAGTTTAAGGACTGGGCAGACAAAAATAAACTGCACGTCTCAATGGAAAAATCAAGCTTTATACTTTTCAGCAAGCTTGTAAGAGAACCAACGATTAAATGGGGAACCAATCAATTAACAGCAAAATCATTTAAAATATCTAGGCGTTACAATAGATCATAAATTAAGTTGTCACCACACGTAATAGAGCAGGGCAAAAGAGCCATGGATCAATACCAAGATCTCTGCAGAATCGCAGGAAAAACTTGGGGTATCAACAAGAACAACAGACGGCTATTGTATAAAATAGTTACAGAATGAACACTATGCCATGAAGCAGCTGCCTGGGGACATAATATGGCATCCCGACTCCAAGAAAAGCTGGACTCCATTCAACGTCTGTTTCTTCTTTATATTACTGGTGCATGCAGGACAACACCAACCTCTGCTCTCAAAGTGGTCACCGGTCTTCAACCCCTCCACCTACAAATCCAACAAGAAGAAATTTATGCCCGAGTTGCTCGAGCAAGATCTTCATCCAACTTTTTCACCGTTGTATTCAGCCCAACAGATTACGAGAGCAAAAGCAGTGGAATTCATATTCACCCCCATAATTTTCTTCCCCACAATCAAATTTCATTTGAAGAAAATCACAGAGACTCAGGGGCCAAGGCCATATATACTGAGGGATCTAAAACGGACGAAGGCACTGGTAGCGCATATTGCATTCTCGAAAACTATGGAATAATAGCCTCATGGCAGGGTAAACTTGATCACAGCAATTCGGTTTTCCAAGCTGAAATCCTTGCAATTAAAATGGCAATTGAAGCAACTTCTTCCCTTCATAGACCAATCAAAATTTGGACAGACAGTTTGTCAAGTTTGATGGCCATACTTAATCCTAAATCCCACGATAGTATGGTCCGAGAGATTCAAACCCTTTTGCTCTCCCATAAACACATTCACCTGAGAAGGCTTAAAGCCCACGTCGGTTATTTAGGCAATGAATGCGCAGACCAATTATCCAAAAAAGCCATCACAAAAGACGACCCTTTCCTTCTACCTAAGCCACTTTCCTGCCTGAAATATGAGATTAAGTCAGCTGCTTTAAGTATCTGGCAAGACAACTGGGATAAGGGAGAAACTGGCCGCAGTACACACGATATAGTGCCTGGGGTATCAAATAAGCCAGTAAGATGGAATAGAGAAGAGCTAATGTTCGTTACAGGACACGGGCCCTTCCCTTCATACCTTCAGTCTTCGAACACATGACAACTGCTCGTGTGATGAAAAGGGAGATCCAATGCACTATGCCACAAAATGTCGGTTTACCCTCTCCTGGCATTTCCAAACTCCTACAGTGTCATTTAAATTACAGTGGTTGAAAAACATTCTCACGAATCAAGAACCCGACTTCCACTCCTAATGTGCTTCATACAGAGGATAATCATTGAGCACGCATCCACCCAGACTGACACACACTTCCGGCTACTTATGACTCTTCATCTTTTTTTTCCTCTACGTATTTTTATTTTTTTCTATTTTGTTTTGTTTTCTATGTTGTTCTGACCAGTGTATGTTTCTTTTTCATTATTTATTTGTTCGTGTACCTATTATTTCATTTTGTCCTTTCTTAAAAAATAAAATTCACCTCCATCCATCCAAACCGGAAAGGACCCAAATGGCTCTAAACACGGGGTTGCAGGTGGTGTAATGTAATATATAATGTCTCTTAGACTTTTCTCCCTAATGCAGGGGCGTGCAACCTTTCTGCACTGAAAAGCTTCATTAAACTTCGGCAGTTCTTCGGCAGAATCTTAAAGGCTATTGCTCTGTAATTTTTATTATATTACAGACAAGTATATAATTTCAAGAAAATTGTAAATAACTGGTTAGGCCGCATAAGAAAAAGGGCCACAGGTTCCCCACCCCCGTCAATCCTCACAATCTCAAATGATTTTCATTCTTTTTCAAGAATTTTAATCTCACTCTTCTCTACCGTTTTGAAAATCTGAAGTATGAAGATGCTTTTAACTTTTTGTGTATCAACGGAATTGTTTGAAATTTTGGTTAGATTTAAGAGATTTGAATAAGATTTAGAGCGATAAGAATTTGATTATTTTGTTAGATAAAAGCACGGTACTGCCAAACTTGAATTTTGTCAAGCGATAAATTACCAGATTTGATGTTGACTGGATTCTTAATAGCTGACGAAAGTGTCACATAATTGGCGACAGGACACTACTGTGTCGTTAAATCCGCCCCATTTTATTGGTTATCTTACCTTTAAAGTAATTACAGTGAAGATTTCACTTTGGAAATAAGTAACACAATTACATTAGCAGCCATTTATTTCTTGGCATTGCATTGGTTGTTCAGTTTCCTCGGCGAAGCGAGCATGCATGATTCTAAATTTCGAACAAAGAAAGTTTTTGCAGTCTGTCCGTTTCTAAAATTTCTGTTCTTTCTTATTATATAATTTAACGCTTAGAAACTTTTCATTGCTCTTTCTGCTTCACACTTTACTTTCTAATTGAAGTTAATTGATTTTTTATTGTATTTATAAACGAAATTTCTTTAAAAAACTAATTCCATTATGAAATACATTCGGTACAAGTATGGGAGTTCAAATGGCTAACCCCTGCCTGTATTCACTCACAGTCAGAAGGTATATCCCGTGCGGTCAAGAAAAAACTCCAGTTTCAGTTGCTGTTTATTTACTAAGAAAAAATATTGAACTTGCAGTTAAAAACGTGTTAAGCATAGTTAAAAGGCAAAAAATGCAAAAAGGGTTCACTAAAAACCGATCCATAGATCGAAAATAAACAACATGCGCTTCTACCATCAGTGCCAGAGCAAACAAGTAAGTGCACGTCCCAGCTGAAGTTTCAGCTGCCGATGACGTTAGAAAGCCATGCCGCCACATAAGAACTGTTCTAACGTTTTCATGAGCATGTTTCAACCCAGCTAACATGCAACTGTATCTTGCATAGTTTGCATTCAGGTTCAACTTTTGGGGGAGATAACAGGTCTGTAATTAGGCGAGTGCATGAGCACAAGGCAGGAAAGAGGCCTAAGACTCCTAAAAGTAGTGCTGGTTAAATGCGTATCACAAAATCTGAAGTTTAAAATTCCTTTCTCTAGAACCTTTCTGGACGCACTGAAACAAGGAGTGTCCCTACCAGGTCCTCCAAGTGTGAATAAAAATCAAGCTCTTGAGATTGATTTTTATTCCTCATTCCATCCGGCAATATTAAATGTTGTTACTCCCAACAATTGTTGCATATATAAGTATCAAATGCAACTCACTGACTGACTCATCACAGATCTCCCAATCATGATACCAAGGAACTTGAAATTTGACAGGTGTTTACTAAGAAATGACTTTTGGAAGTTCATTTTCTAATGGCAAAAATCTCTCTGTAGAAGTTACGTATTCAAATGCTTACGCTTAACTTTATCACCATGATAAAAATTAGTTATTTTCCAGATGGAGCAGAATTCTAATATGGTAAAGATTGTTAAGCTTAGATTACACATGGACATTGAACTATAATAAGGGAATTTCGAGCGTTAGCCAAGGAGATACACTCTTCATCTCGAAAGTTCCTTTGACTTCATCAGATTACCACTTCAATCGAAACGTCTACAGTTACCATTAAAGATTTACTATGGCAATAAACAAAGCTAAGGGACAGAATTTAAAAGTGGTTATTCGATGGAATGCTTGTCTCATGGTCAGTATAATCCACAGTGAATGCCTCTGACAGCTGGGTCCGTCTCCAGCCTGAAAGAACTACAAATGCAGTTTAACATGAAAACTTAAAATTATAAATATTCTATAAGATTGTCTTTGATATTTACAAATTAATATTCTCTATTCTTATGCATTTTCTTCACTTTTACCGGGTTGCATATGGCGGGCGAAGCTGTGACGGAAATGTTAGTGCGTGAAATAAATGTACAGACGGAGAATTCTAAATAAACAGAACCATTACCCCTCATAGCCAAGTATTCGAATACTCGCAGTTCGAGTCAAAACTGATTTTCATTCAATTCGCCTCTTTATTTTTATTTTTAACTAGCTGTTACCCGCGACTTCGTGCGCGAAGAAATTGAATTGCTACTTTTTTAAAAATCACGAATGTAAATGTTTCGTTATATGTAGAAAGGGGAAATCAAAAGTTCTGACGGTTGATAATACATAATTGGACGACTAATTTAATTCTCCGTTACTGTAAATTACATCATTGTACTCAATGGTATCATCTGCTCTTTGGAATATATCATCCACCATGCTATATGTCATCTGCTTCTACTGTTTAAAAGAATACATAAGACAAAATTTACCTTCCTGTTCTAAAAACTCTAACAACCATATCATATACGTCAAAGGACGATCCTGGTTTGTTTATTTTGGATTCATAGACCGTTTTCCGGTAACCTTCCGATTTAAGCAATCGCCAAATCTATTTGGCAACTGTATCAAGCGCCAAGCTCGAATTAATTCTTTCTTCAGTAAACAAAACGTTGAATTCCGTGTTCTTTGGGTTTGTGTAATCCTTTCTATTTAAATCGGTTAAAAACAGCTCTTAAAGCATTAAAATTCGAAACGGAACTATTGTAATTAGCTAAATCGTTTGGTTACAAATTTAACAGCAAAAACAAATCTTGTATGTCGTTGAAAAGAGCGATAAAGAATAATATTGGCAACCTTTCCACTAAATTAGGCTCTTATTTTAAGTAAACATTGAACGATATTTTCATTTAGTTATACTTAAGTTTTTAAATTTTAATCTAAAAACTCTTGGAACTATATCATATCTACCATTAGATTTCTGTCCCGGCGTTTATTTTTCAGTTATTATTCCAGAGATTATTTCTTTTCTCAGCAAGATCACGTGATATATGACTTCAAAAATAAGTTATTCCACATACTTGCGCTTTTCTGAAGGATCACGTGACATTTCATTTTGTTGACGCATTCCTTAAGGATCACGTGACAGTTGATTGAAAAATAAAGTAGTAATCTTCATCGCAAATCACTTGTTAATTATTTAATTGTAATCTGTAATCAAAAATAATGAATTTAACATGATGTCACCTACCCAATGTCCGTTCCTGGGTTTCAAGCTACAACTCTACCAATTTTCATCCAAATCGGTTTTGTAGTTTGGTCGTGAAAGCGTAACAAACAGACAGACACACTTTCGCATTTATTATATTACTAGCTGTTACCCGCGACTTCGTGCGCGAAGAATTTGAATTATTCTTTTTTTTTTAATTCACGAATGTAAATGTTTTCTTGCATTTTGAAAGGGGAAAGGAAAAGTTCTGATGGTTGATAATACTTAATTGGACGGCTGACAGAAGTGTACTGTACATGTATGCTGATATAGTTATGTAAAATGTTTATTTATGATGATATACTTTTGTATACCACGTTATTTGCACGGATGTAGAGGTTCTGTGGGCTGTACACACGTGAACAGGCCACATACAGTTGCCCATGGGAAAAATATGGTTTTCCAAATGTACGCCTGCCACTTTCAGTGTCTGGCCCTGAGCCTCGCAAATGATATTTTTACAGGGATTTGTTACCTTTTGAACTGGGATGATAAATCCTTCGGTATTATCGGAAGGCGTGGAATTAAAACACTCTCTCTCTTCTCCCTACATCAGTCATAACAGTAGCTTTCACGACGTTTGTACCTAGGTGTGTAATTTTTAACCGTGTGCCATTGCGCAGTCTCGGTATATCGAGGTTACGTATTACTAGTACTGGCACACCGACTATCATTCTAGGCTTGTCGGAAGGTGTCCTTGACAATTCTAAGATCTTGAAGAGCTCTACAGAATATGATGCTCCTTGTTAATGCCCATTACCTTATTACATATCTACAGAAGGATATTCTGTAATATCTCACTGTGAAAATTAAACAAAACATCGAGAGAATAATTCACTAACGTCATTGGATCACTGTGTAACCGTATTAAAAGTTGTAAATGCTACCACAACAGGAAACCGGAAGTGTAAAGTCTCCTTTGTTGTTTATGGTCAAAGAAAGCAATATTTTCTTATATTAATTTTAACACTGGCAAAAGCTCGCGCTCGAAACAGTAATTTGGCTTGAATTTATTTCTATAAGAATAAAAAGTATTATTAGAAATTACGTTAAAAAATATTTTTAAACCTTTATAGCAATCGGAGAAAACATTTCATCGCAATGGAATTAATAGAATTAAAAAGATCATTTCCTGGTCTTTAAAATGGTATAAAAATAATTGTTGTCTAATAAAGATTTCAGAAGTTATTGGCAAAAAACGTCTAAGCATTAGGCTTAAAAGCGGCTAATGTTCATTATTTAATTAAATATCTTAAGAACTAATTAACTCTGAAAGTTGAAAATAACACCTTTGACCTAAAAATATGCTCTAGAATGCCGTGTGTAAATTTCACGTCGCTACCGTTCACCATTTAGGAGGAGTTCTTGTGGCCGACCGATCGACCGACAGACAGACAGATACATGTAATTTCTGCCTTGTTTTATAGATATTTATAAACATAAGCAAAATTTTCAGAAATAAAGATAAATTAGTTGAAAGTCTAACCGTTTCCTAGCAGCGAAGTAGGTATAAATTTGCGTTATTTCAAAATCGTCTGCACGCAAAAAATTATTAAACTTTAAAAAATGAATAAAAATTGAAGGAAAAATGTCACATAAATAAAATTAATATCATTGAAAAGGTCAGATTTTTAACTTTAAGATGGTATAAAAATAATGTGTATCGGACAATTTGTTCCGAAGTTACAGCGGAAAAAAGGATTACGTGGTAGTTGATTTTAAAAATAATTTATTTCACATGTTTTCGCATTCCTGAAGTATCACGTGACAGTTTATTGAAAAATAAAAATCTTCATCGCGAATAGCGGAGTCAATGGGCTTTCTTTGTTAACTATTTTTAATCTGTAGTCAAAAATAATTAATTTAACGTGATTTCACCTAGCCTATGTCCGTTCTTGGGTGTCAAGCTACAACTCTGCCAATTTTCATCCAAATCGGTTTTGTGGTTTGGTCGTGAAAGCTTAACAAACAGACAGACAGACA
>BGPR01000424.1:282113-359428 GCA_013235015.1 Araneus ventricosus | reverse complement strand
AGCCATCACAAAAGACGACCCTTTCCTTCTACCTAAGCCACTTTCCTGCCTGAAATATGAGATTAAGTCAGCTGCTTTAAGTATCTGGCAAGACAACTGGGATAAGGGAGAAACTGGCCGTAGTACACACGATATAGTGCCTGGGGTATCAAATAAGCCAGTGGGATGGAATAGAGAAGAGCTAATGTTCGTTACAGGACACGGGCCCTTCCCTTCATACCTTCAGTCTTCGAACACATGACAACTGCTCGTGTGATGAAAAAGGAGATCCAATGCACTATGCCACAAAATGTCGGTTTACCCTCTCCTGGCATTTCCAAACTCCTACAGTGTCATTTAAATTACAGTAGTTGAAAAACATTCTCACGAATCAAGAACCCGACTTCCACTCCTAATGTGCTTCATATAGAGGATAATCATTGAGCACGCATCCACCCAGACTGGCACACACTTCCGACTACTTATGACTCTTGCTTTTTTTCCTCTACGTATTTTTATATATTTTTTTCTATTTTGTTTTGTTTTCTATGTTGTTCTGTCCAGTGTATATTTCTTTTTCATTATTTATTTGTTCTTGTACCTGTTATTTGATTTTGTTCTTTCTTAAAAAATAAAATTCACCTCCATCCATCCAAACCGGAAAGGACCCAAATGGCTCTAAACACGGGGTTGCAGGTGGTGTAATGCAATATGTAATGTCTCTTAGATTTTTTCCCCCTAATGCAGGGTCGTGGAACCTTTCTGCACTGAAAAGCTTCGTTAAACTTCGGCAGTTCTTCGGCAGAATCTTAAATGTTATTGTTCTGTAATTTTTATTATATTACAGACAAGTATATTATTTCAAGAAAATTGTAAATAACTGGTTAGGCCGCATAAGAAAAAGGGCCACAGGTTCCCCACCCCCGTCAATCCTCACAATATCAAATGATTTTCATTCTTTTTCAAGAATTTTAATCTCACGCTTCTCTACCGTTTCGAAAATCTGAAGTACGAAAATGCTTTTAACTTTTTGTGTATCGACGGAATTGTTTGAAATTTTTTGGTTAGATTTAAGAGATTTGAATAAGATTTTGCGAGATAAGAATTTGATTATTATGTTAGATAAAAGCGTGGTACTGCCAAACTTGAATTTTCTCAAGCAATAAATTACCAGATTTGATGTTGACAGGCTTCTTAATGGCTACAAAAGTTGTCCTGTCGCCAATTATGTGACACTAAATTAATGTCGTGTGTCGTTAAATCCGTCCCATTTTATTGGTTATCTTACCTTTAAAGTAATTACGGTGAAAATTTCACTTCAGAAATAAGTAACACAAATACATTAGCAGCCATTTATTTCTTGGCATTGTATTGGCTGTTCAGTTTCCTCGGCGAAGCGAGCATGCATGATTCTGAATTTCGAACAAAGAAAGTTTTTGCAGTCTGTCCGTTTCTAAAATTTCTGTTCTTTCTTAATAAATAATTTGATGCATAGAAACTTTTCATTGCTTTTTCTATTTCACACTTTTCTTTCTAATTATAGTTCATTGATTTTTTATTGTATTTATAAACGAAATTTCTTTAAAATACTAATTCGATTGTGAAATACATTCGGTACAAGTATGGAAGTTCAAATGGCTAACCCCTGCCTGTATTCACTCACAGTCAGAAGGTATATCCCGTGCGGTCAAGAAAAAACTCCAGTTTCAGTTGCTGTTTATTTACTAAGAAAACAATATTGAACTTGCAGTTAAAAACGTGTTAATCATAGTTAAAAGGCAAAAAATGCAAAAAGGGTTCACTAAAAACCGATCCATAGATCGAAAATAAACAACACGCGCTTCTACCATCAGTGCCAGAGCAAACAAGTAAGTGCACGTCCCAGCTGAAGTTTCAGTCCAAGTGAGTAAGTGAGTAAGTCATTTCCCTCTGCTTTAAAGTAGCCGTTGAGCAGCTCAACAGTCGCCATTACTATGCCGATGACGTTAGAAAGCCATGCCGCCACATAAGAACTGTTCTAACGTTTTCATGAGCATGTTTCAACCCAGCTAACATGCAACTGTATCTTGCATAGTTTGCATTCAAGTTCAACTTTTGGGGGAGATAACAGGTCTGTAATTAGGCGAGTGCATGAGCACAAGGCAGGAAAGAGGCCTAAGACTCCTAAAAGTAGTGCTGGTTAAATGCGTATCACAAAATCTGAACTTTAAAATTCCTTTCTCTAGAACCTTTCCGGACGCACTGAAACAAGGAGTGTCCCTACCAGGTCCTCCAAGTGTGAATAAAAATCAAGCTCTTGAGATTGATTTCTGTTCCTCATTCCATCCGGCAATATTGAATGTTGTTGCTCCCAACAATTGTTGCATATATAAGTATCAAACGCAACTCGCTGACTGACTCATCACAAATATCCCAATCATGATACTAAGCAACTTGAAATTTGACAGGTGTTTACTAAGAAATGACTTATGGAAGTTCATTTTCTAATGGCAAAAATCTCCCTGTAGAAGTTACGTATTCAAATGCTTACGCTTAACTTCATCACCATGATAAAAATTAGTTATTTTCCAGATGGAGCAGAATTCTAATATGGTAAAGATTGTTAAGCTTAGATTACACATGGACATTGAACTATAATAAGGGAATTTCGAGCGTTAGCCAAGGAGATACACTCTTCATCTCGAAAGTTCCTCTGACTTCATCAGATTACCGCCTCAGTCGAAACGGCTACAGTTACCTTTAAAGATTTACTATGGCAATAAACAAATCTAAGGGGCAGAATTTAAAAGTGCTTCTCTCATGGTCAGTATAATCCACATTCATTTTCTCTGACAGATAGGTCAGTCTCCAGCCTGAAAGAACTACAAATGTAGTTACACATGAAAACCTAAAATTACAAATATTCTATAAGGTATTTTTCGTCTTTGCTATCTACAAATTAATATTCTGTATTCTTTTGCATTTTCTTCACCTTTACAGGGTTGTATATGGCGGGCGAAGCTGCGACGGAAATGTTAGTGCGTGAAATAAATGCACAGACGCAGAATTCTAAATAAACAAAACCATTACCTCTCATAGCCAAGCATTCGAATACTCGCAGTTCGAGTCAAAACTGATTTTCATTCAATTCGCCTCTTTATTTTATTTTTAATTTCAGTTTTCTTTTGTAAAATCTGCTACATTCTCAGATTTTCATTTAACTAGTCTCTTTATATTTAAACTTTAGTTTTCTTTTGTAAAAGTATTCTCAGTGGTTCGAAGTATCAAAACACCATTTCAGTTTTTTGAATCTCTGATCTTTTTGCTGTCAAATACTGCAACGTTACTCCTCAAAATCTTACTCTTCTTTCTGTATTCTTTCATCAGTCATTTGTGAATTCATACTCAAAAATGAATGATCTTGTAAATGAAATTAATGTAAATAACTTTGACACATATCAGACTTTTTTTAACTATAGATATTACCATTTTATTCCATAATTGAATTAATTGCGTATTCGTTTATGCTAATGACAAACCCTTCTCTTCCAGTGCACAACAAGCATGAAACTAACCAAGGGCAACAGTTGAAAATCCGTAAGTTCTAGAATGAAGGTAGGTGTTCTAAACCAAACTGTCCCCTGATGAAATCTTACATCGGATTCTTCTTATTTTACCTCGTTCTTTTTCATTCGTTTATTGTTTATCTTACTGTATTTTAACCTCTATCACAGTTTTAATTTTCTTTAATTTGTTTTAATATCTTTAGGTGTTCTAAAATACCATTAATAAAATTTCAAACCAAATCGGAAGACTAAAAGTAAAATCCTGTACAGAGCCTCCTATGGTGGTCTTCAGGAAAGAGTGGATGGGCGAACAAGCTTTTCAATGCGTATGCTCCTGGACAGCAGTAGGTTTGGTAAAATATTACAATTTTACGACACAAGATCAAATGTAGGATAAGCCTGCAGTAAACGTATGGCTAATTCCCTGATTATTTTTTAAATGGCTACACTAAAGATCTCTTGAGAACAAGAAACTTCTAGACCATTTGAGGACAATTTTCCATTGTTTTACATCTTATGATGTGTGGTAACAGTAACATCATAATGTTTTTGTATCAATAAGTATCTGTGTCTTAGTACAGTATGACTTAATATAGTTAAGTTGAAAGCCTTCTAGTTATTAATAAATAGTATAAAAATTACATTTTCATCCTAAGATTTTATATAGAGATTTTTACAGAAAACTTTCAGATTTCCAAAAGTTATATTACACAACACATTAATCATTCGTTTCTTTATTTCATGAAAATTTAAAGGAAAATGCAGTAAAACCTCGGTTAACCGAAACCCAGGTTATCAGAAAGGCCTGTGAAATCGCAAATCTAGAAAACACTTTCTGTACTGTACGAAAATAATCAAGAAGGCGAGACTTTTTTTGCAATGATATCCCCACTTTTCTTTTTTAAGCCTCCTCAAGAAGGCCAGTGATTAATTTTAGAATGCTTAAATTAAAATTAACGGGTGTTAACAATATTAATTACAATATTTTTTACCTTTGCCTGCCCAGCACATTGCGTCCGAACTCGCCGGTGCGAATTTTGCACCCGACGGAGGGTTTAATAAAGAACATAAGTATAGCCTACAGTTTTGAATTCGTTTCACACTCAAAACATTTCAGAATTACACACTGTAATTAGATACAAAATAGTAATAGATGTTTCTGGCTTAACCGAAAAAATCGTTATCCGAAACGCCCCCTTTATTTCAGTTAACTGGGGTTGTACTGTATAAATTTAATTGCTAAAAGTTAATAAAATTTGTTTAAAATAGCCTACTATGCAACAGCAAGATGCTAATTTATAAAATTTTATTCAATTCTGTAACTTAACTAATAAACTGCCAAAATTTTATTTTCTCCTTCACAGTTTTATTTCAACTGAAGACCTTACAAATTAATTATGCAAATTGTAAAGACTGGTTAATTGAATTTCCTCCAGGTTATTTTTTTTTCAAATTTCCAATCATTAGTGTGAACGTGAAGAATTTTAATCGATTTTGAAAAAAGTTTTTAAATTGAAATTCCTAAGCAGCGGTAACACACGCCTACAAAGAAGATTAGAATTTTCATGAAAAGGATGCTTTAAAAAGAAATATTATTTTATCTTCAACGAATACGAAGCAAAGTAGTAGAGTTATTAATCTAAAAATTTAAAGCGAATTTCATATTTAGTACGGTAAATTTAAATTAATTTTAATTAGAAAGAAAGGAAGCTATTAGCACTAACTGATTTTGTTATAAGTTCATTGTGTTGCGTATAATGGAAAATGCTAATGAGTTCTCAATGACATTGGACGGTGTCTATTTTTGGAAGAATTAACACATTAATAAAAGGAGAGAATTAATTACACAGGACCCTCTTGATGTAATGGATATATCGTATTATTTGAAGCGATTGTTAATGGAGGGGGGAAGGAAATTTTTCGAAAAGTTTCATAATTTTTTTTATTTGCTAAAGATTTCTTTTTTGCCTTGTGAAGAAAACATCGACAGAATCAAATGGGTACTTATTATCTTTTGTGATAAAAGGGCTTGTAAAAATATTTTTCTCCTTTGGAAAATTGATAAATGTTAATATTATTAACCACTTTAATTAAAATTTTAATTATTCATCTTGTCATTAATTAGATTTCATTTAAAGTCTAAGAATATATGCATAGAGAAAATTTGAATATTGGCAAATTATTTCGCTCTAAATTAAATATTTTTTGGTTTTCGGGAGAAAATTAAGAGATTAAATATGATTAATAATATTAATACATCCAAGCATATCTCTTAATTAAATTAATTTTTAAATTTATCACCTTTAGCTTTATTTATTTAACGAAGATTTAGGGAAAGAAGCCAGGCATTTTGGGATAACTCAGACTTTGGGGTTACAAGAAATTCATTACGAAAATCTGATGATTTGCTTTTCGTAAGAATGAAAAGGACCACTTAATAATTAGTTTCTCTTCCTTCTTTTCTGCGTCTTCTTTTCCAGTCTTCCCCCTCCCCCGTAACAGATAAAAATATTCTTGCATTTCTATTATTTTGTTCCTCATATGGTAAAATAAGAAAAGAATTAGGTTATTACAATTCTGCGAATCAGCAATTAAAACGTTTGTAAAAATTTCACTTAAAATTTCTTTAGTGCTAAAAGTACTTTGGCTAGTCAGGTACTAGATCAGGTGTAGACATTTGATTGGAAATATAGCATATAATGTTATCGACTTTACTTATTTGGCTTCATGACGTTTTCTCTCAAATCTATACAATCAGTTTTTCATATTGACATATTACATATAACATTGTCATATCATATAACATTGTCATCTATACTTATAAAAGGCAATGTTTGTGTGTGTGTGCGCGCGCGATGTCCAGACGTATCTATCGCACTGACAGCCATGAAATTTGGCACACAGGTAGTCGTAAAGGCGACTCAATGCACCTCGAAGCCGGAATTTTAAAATTCAATCTAGAAAGATCTAGATCTCTCTTTTTGATTTAATGTTTTGGGTCATTTTTGGTCCGTTTACGGCTGCAGTATCTTTTCTAATGATCGTTGAAAAACAATCAATGCACCATCGGATAGAAAACAATTTTCGTTCTAATGAAGTTTGTTTTGAGCTTCAAACATAATATACTGAATTTTAAGAAATTTTTAAAAAATAGTCAGTTTTGCCATCGAAATTTTATTTTTGTTTTTAAATTTGCTGCATCCATCGTTCTAATAACATTATTTTTTTCAATTTTTCAGCTTATAACTGCACCGGTTCCGTCGGATTTAAAACAAGAATGGTTAAAATATCTTTTCCAGTTTTTTTAAATTAATTTTTTCCCTGGTCAGTTGAAAGATATTTTTCCTCTGGCGAGTTTCCTCCCGCGACACTTCTCCGGGACATTGCTGGCAATTTTGATTGGCTGACGGTGCAGAGCGCAGGATACGTCATAACCTTCAACTGAATGACTTCGATTATTATTTTCGGCAATGTCTTAACGTGTTTATGTCTCACATATTTTACTTGCTGTATAATAATCATTTTCACGTTGCAATTTCTTAATATTTTTTCGGATTAACATACCCTGTATTGTTTTTCTACAGTTGAAATATTATTATCGTGAAAAAAAATATGCGGGAAAATCAATAATGTGTATCTTTTGTTTTGTTTTCAGAACTTTTTCATGTCATTGTGGACGTTTTTTTTTTCTCATTTTGTTGAAGTCCTGATTCCACGGGCAACGCCGTGCGAGTACTGCTAGTATCATATAACATTGTCATATCACATATAATCTGCTGCTGCTTGCCACGTTCGGTCATTTAACCAGTAGAAAATTCATCTCTTTTATAGCGTTATAGCAACAGAAAAACTTTATATAAATGCTTGTCAATGACTGTATCTGTTTTTTGCACATTTCTGCAAGAACTGCTGCCGAGTGAGTTCAAGTAGATATTATTATGAAGTAAAATTTCAAGTTCCATGATTTTAGTATAAAAAAAGCTAGAAAAAAAATCAATATAATGCTTACTCATGCACCCTTACATGAGTGTTAGTCTTTATCTAAAAAATTTCGAAACAATCAAGACGCATCAATTTCTTGAAAAAAAATAAATACCACAGTAACACATGCGTAAATTAATGAAGTCGAACTTTCTGAAAATAAAAGTATTCAGTTTTAAAATGTTATATATCTATGAGACGCTGAGTGTAGCAGCTGATATCGACGATGAAAAAAGGAGAATATACGACAAGGAGGAAAGATATTGAGATTCTTCTCATGCTCTGATGAGAAATAGGGTAAAAAGAGAAGAACAATGTACGACGCATGTCCGGAAAGTAAGTACCGTTTTGGAAAAACTCGCATAAAAAATGTTTTTTCAAAACAAAATTTATTTTTACATGAAAGAGCATTTCGTAAACTATTTTTCTACATAGTTACTACCATTGTTCAGGCATTTGTCATAGCGAGAAACCAACTTGTCTATACCTTCTTCAAAGAAAGATGCCGCCAGTGAAGACAGCCACTGCTGAACACCGTTTTCTGCGTCGTCATCGCTGTCTAAGCGCCTACCTCTAAAATCACGCTTTAAGCTCAAGAACAAACACAAGTTTCATCACCGGTCACAATTTTGTTTAAGAATTCATCACCCTCTTCACTGCATCGGGTACGAAATTTAAAAGCACTGCCAAGTCACTTCGTTTTGTGGACATCCGTAAGCATTTTCGGAACCCAACGGGAACACAATTTGCGATAATTTAAGCAATTTGTGGCAATCTCATGCAAAACAGTTTTTGAAATTTGTTGGAAACTCATCAAAAAGCATTCTTATTGCGAACCGTCTGTTTTCACGAATTTTCTCATTCACTTTTGCAACCAAACCATCATTGACAACAGAAGGTCGCCCACTCCGTGCTTCGTCATGAACATTGGTGCGTCCATCATTAAATTGTCGAACCCACTTTCTAACCATTCCATCAGTCGTTACATTTTTACCATAAATCTCTACAAGTTGACGACGAATTTCAGCTGGCTTAGCTTTCTTTGCGTTCAAAAACCGCATTACAGAACGCATTTCACAGTCGGCGGGATCGGCAATCGTCTTAAACATTTTGAAAGCTTACTAACACATGTAAACACAACACAATCCGGATGCAATGGCGTCAGTGGACAGACAATGAACCAGAGACACGTGTGCACATGCGCGGAACTGCGACACTAGCGCTGCGGCGGCGATAGAACGAAACGGTACTTACTTTCCGGACACGCCTCGTATATGGTTTGATGGAACTGCTTGGGAAGAAACACGAATATGTGCCTCAGCTGGAAGATCAGCAATTAAAAACGTTTTCTGGGAAGAAACATGTCCAAAGGGATGTTCCAAACTGAATACAGTAAAACCTGTTTATAACGATATTGTAGGAACCTCGAAAAAATATTGTTATAAACAGTAGTTATAATTCTTAAAATTTAGCAAAATTAATTAATTAAATTTTAATTAAAATAAAAAAACAATAACATATTTTGTATTAAATAGAAAGGCGCATATGCAGCCAAATCTAACGAAACACAAAAACAAATAATAGAAATTTAAATTAAAAGAAAATAAATTAAAAGAAAACAATGATAAAATGAAAAATAATGAAAACAATAGACGTTTTTGCGTGCAAACGCAGCAGGAAAAAGTAATTGCTTCAACAGAATTTTTTTTAAAAATACAACAAGAACTATAGAAAAACCAAAAGTTTACCAATACTTAGAACAATTTGTTAAGAAATTATTCAAAATGAAAAGGAAATAAAATGGCTCACTCATCAGAAACCACACGCCATTTTTAGTTCAAAAAGGAACAAGATTTTCTGTGGAAAGGAATGACAAAAAGTCAAAATTTATTCCTTCTTGTTTTCTGTTTTTTCTTTTATGTCCTGTGTTTTTTCTTTTAATTTAAATTTCTATTATTTGTTATAAACAGGTTACCGTTGTGGGTAGGTTGAGTGTTTGCGCAGTCAGTTTTTATGCACTAAAATACTAATTAATTTTATTGTACTTCTTGATTAATCTCACAAATAATCGCTGATGTGAAATTGCATTTCATAAAATTCAAATTACTGAAACTTTTTTTTAAAGAAATTTGATGAGAAAATTTTAATTTACATTTTTACTTACAATAAAAGGGAGATGTAAGCATAATTTTATTTCATAATAATGCCATTTTTTAATGTCATGTCTTCAAACGGCAATGTTTTACTCTGCGCCATCGTAGATTCAAAGTAATCAAAACACATCAAAAACAAACTTCAAAGAATAAGTTATTAGTCCGCAGTTCTAACTGCAGATGAATAGGTTCAACAGTGTCCAGCGAAGAAAGAGGCAAAAAACAAACATCTGTGCCTATTCCAATCGCTAGCCCCCCCCCCCCATCCAAATCTCCCTGCTACAACAAGTTTTCGGTTTCTAGCCTCCTCCCCCCGATTCCCCTGTTATCATACATTCTGGACCATGGTGTGTGGTTTTCCAGGGGAAAAAAAGTCGAGATTGCACTGTATCAGCTCTCTAGAGGCAAACGAGGCAAAATTATCGTTATAAACAGTTGCATCAAAAAAGTGATTTTCGTTGTAGACAGGTTCAAAATACATTGAATAAATAGAAATTCCACCGGTACCAAAGAAAATATCGTTATAGACATTTTATCGTTATACACAGGTTTCACTGTACAGTGATACCTGTCTATAACGATATTATAAGGACCTAAAAACTATATTATTATAGACAGGTTATCGTTATAGACAGTTTGAGGATTTGCGCATCCAATATTTATATGCGTTTGCATATATTAATATACAAACACATTTTATTGCGCTTAATCATTCATCTTACAAATAATCGCTGATATAAAATTGCATTTTATAAAGATATAAAATATGAAATTTTATATACTGATATAAAATTTTATATTTAATCTTCTTTTTAAGAACTTCAAAATGAAAATTTTAGTTGAAAACTTTATCAGCATCGTCAATTACGGTACCCCTTTGAAGCATTTTTATTTGCTATCCACTTTATTTTTTTCCCTCAGAGTATTCAATGTATTTTCGTTTCTTCTTTTCAAAAATTGGCTGAAAAATCCGGTATCTTTTAGAAGCATCAACTTACTTTAGTTCTTGGACGATTTACGAAATTATTTGCAGCTTTTCTTCAAATTCCAATTTTTTAAGCAGCACCATCCTACAGCAAATTTTTGTGCCCAGCAGGATTCAGAGGCAACAAACAACTGCGCACATTCCAATCCAAGACATCCTCCCCCGCGGATTCCTTGCTGTAATAGGCTCCGGTTTCTAGCTCCTTCCCTCCAATTGCCCTGTTATCTTACATTCTTGACCATATGGTGTATTTCTCCAAGAAAAAAAAATCAGGATTGTACTGTGCTAGTTTTTTAAAGAATTAAAATTATCGTTATAGACAGGGGAATCTAAAATGTGATTATCGTTGCAGGCAGGTTAAAAGTACATTGAGTAAACAGGAATTCCGCCGGGACCAAAGAAAATAACGTCATAGGCAGGTTCATCTTTGTAGTCAGTGTCATTATTATACTCAGGTTTCACTGTATTATGAAGGGTAAAGTGGAAGTTAATTTTTCTTGATAAATGACTACGGTATTATGAAACGGCGATGAAAGTATATTATGTGTCATTACATTTATAGTATTAAAATAGTCTAAAAACTGGTACAATTTCTTAAGACTCAAGGACATCTAAATTTGAACTCACATAGAAATCGTTTTCCTCCTACATATAAGTTATGCAGCAATGCCTTTGAAACGAAATTTTAACTGTGGAATAAACTTGATTCTTTCCGAAGGTAATTCCTTAATGCAACAAGAATGAAAACGAATTGTAGGGTCTTAAAAAAACAGCGATATAAATCCTTATCACAACAAAAATATCCAAACAAAGATATAATTAGAAAGAGAAATAAAACATTTAATTTTATGTAAAAACTAATACCTTGTACATAAAAGATGTTGTCCGTAACAACAGAAAACGAAAAACAATTATGTCTGAAGGATCAGAATCACTGCATTCTAAAAATGTTAGTTCTGGTTAATACCCGTATCACATTGCATGAAAAAAATTCTAACTATTTTATCAGGTTGCCATAAGAAAAGTCTTTTTGATAAAAAAATAGCCTCCTGTACTTCGAAAATGCTTTTTTAGTTATCTTTGTTCAGCAAAAGATAGAGAACAGAATTTTTTCCTATCGTACGGGAAAAAAACCTATATTTTTTCTTCTTCTGGCAATGACACTGTTTTGATCTTTTTTCGTCACCAGTTTGACACAAAAGTCATTTGCAAATCGCTCCAGCAGTTTCTTCGATCGACTTAATGTTGTTTCGTAAAAAGGCAAGAAACAAAATTAAAAAAGAAGAGATACAGAAAAGAATACCGAGAAAGATTTTGTTTTCTGCTTCTCTCCAAGTAAGACAAAACTCTCCGATAAATTATCTCTCCCAGACACGAAAGAAACAGATTCTTTTTTTTCTATTCATTTCATGTCTGAAAAAGAGAGAAAAACAGAAACACTCAATTACACCAGAGAGATGCGACCTGTCACACGAAACACGTTCCGGTTTATTTTTAGAAATCCCAGCTTCTCTGGATTTCAGTTTTTGCGCAAACCTACAGTTACAGCGCAATTGAGTACCTTACAAAACAAACAATATGTCTCGAATCATTTTACGGGGCAGACTAGCTAGAGGGGTTTATTTCTTCTCACTCGGAGATTAAAGAAACTTTTCGGTGACAAAAAGCGGAAAACTTTGTCTCTCCTTTTCGAGAAAGATTTATTTATTTAACACTGAGCATCTTCCGCTTTAATGAAAACATTGTAGACACCAGAATAGTAAAATTAGGAGCTTTTGTATATATTGGACACATGAAGTTTTGGGTCTGCATTTGAAAGAATTAAATTTCATTTAACTTTATATATTAACTTTATTATTTTTGGATTAATAATCCCTTTTTTCAGAGTTACATGAAAGACCACAATTGCATTGCGATAAAATCTCTCTGTTTTTAAATAGGAGGTCTAAATAATCGTTACTAGAGTCCATCAGAGATTCGGCTTGGTTCATAGTATATAAATGTTGTATATATTGTACCAGCTGAGGTGCCGTTTTCGTTATATGACCAGAAGCCATTTATGAGTCACTTTATGTGACAGAAATTATGCAGTGTGTTTCAGAAGCTTTGAGCACATTTAAAAATGAATAATTTGTAAATGAAGGAGGAAAAAAAAAGATGCCGTTTGCGCTGACAGTATGTAAATGAAACTATGGAAATCAAAATTATTCAAAGAAAGCAAAAAAAAAACTAAGATAAATACTCTGATACAATCGAATTAAACAACCAAGGAATCCATTCTAGTCCATTTTATCAAGGGGTAAGGACTTTAATAGAAATGGAATCAAAATATTTGGGAAATTTTTCTGTAAGAAGCTTGCATTACGCCAAATATAGCTTCTCATAGCCCGAAATTTTCCAACAAAAGACAAGGAGATCAGTAATATCTAAAATTCTTTTCTAATCTTATTTTTGATGGTACTGATCTCCTTTGTGTTTTCTCAAAAAAGGTTCCCAAATATTTTGAATCCATTTCGAATCAAGTCCTTAGCCCTTGATAAAATGGACTAGAATGGATTCCTTGGTTGTTTAATTCGATTCTCTCAGAGTATTTATCTTAGTTTTTTGCTTTCTTTGAATGATTTTGTTTTCCATTATTTTTTTTTTATGCAGCTGCAATTGCGCGCTACTTAAACATTGTATAAATTTTATTGTTTAAATTTTTAGAGTCTTTTGTTGTTTCTGTTTAAAGTTTAAGTTAAATTTTTTTATAAATTTAAATTTAGATTTATTCTACTTTTTCCAGTTCATGGTTTTTAAGCTCTAAATGAAACTATATAGCATGCCTACCTTTGGAGGGGCGTAGAGAACCAATTAGGGGAACGCGAGAATAATGTTGATAATGGCGGAAAACACAAAACATCAAGAATTAAAATGAAAAAAAAAAGATTATAGAATTTTGTTTCTCCACGTTTCTTAGTGGTCCAGTTTCGTTTTCTAGCGAGACAAAAATAATAGCGAAGAAATTAAACACAGCAGAGACTTGAAATTTGCACAATTTAAAGGAAATAGACTTCAGTTGTATCCAATGAAATTTCATAACAATCGGTTGGATATTTCTTGATTTGCATTAATTTATTTAATTCGTTCCCATTGTTCTCTATGGAGGGAACTGTTGTAATCTGCGGAAAAGTTAATAATTAGTTGTATAAAACATAAAAAAATCTGATAAATTTTACCAAATGAAGGAAATAGCTTAAAAATAAGATTTGTGAAATTTTAGTAAAGTCTGGTATATATATATATTTTTTTAATATTCCAAATATTTGCAGTGTTAAAATATATCTAATAAATAATTGTGCGAACAATTCAAATGCCTTTCAAAACTAGTAAAAAGTAAAAGAATTTCGTTAATATAATATAAATGTTATATAATACCATTAAATCTTAAAAAAATTACTTTTAAGAGTAAAATTGCCGCAGTTTTCACAAAAATAATATTAGAATTCAGGAAATATTTTAATAACTAACTTTTAAACGTAATAGATAAGGATAACGCTTTTCATCGTGTGAATTATGTTTTATATTATTTGTTATTTATGAAAAACTATTTGCGGTAAGTTTTCATAATTTTATCGTCCTCTGAGCTATAGCTGAAGACAGCGCTTGAGAGGTTGTCACTGAAGCAAGCTAACTGTCTTTAAAATTTCAAATCGCGTTTTGAACTATTCCAAAATTTCGCATTTTAAGTGTGTTAATGTCAACTTCTAAATCAGAAATAAATATTGAAATCGATTTAAAATACTTTTGAATCCATTCAGAGTTTATTTCTTTAAAAGTTCAAATGTATTTTAGATTGAGTATCCGCCCCCTTATATTCGATAATTTTTTAATAAAATTTTCGAATTAATGTCGATTGAATTTTTATTAATTAACATCTAGGCTAGAACGAGTTAATTTAGTCTTTCAACGGGTTTTTTTGTAACCATATATTTATTTTTGTGTCATTGAAGGAAAAAGTGAGAATTCTTCACTGACATAGATGACATTAAAAAATAAAATAAATGAAAAAGTAGGGGTTTATCGGAGTTAATTTTTAGACATTTTATAGAAGATAGAGTGCAAAATGATTTAAGGTAGTCTCAAGGTGTGCAAAGTTGTGCAAATTTTTGAAATTCACTTTAAATTTGAAAATTTAGTGAAAAAAGGACCTTTTAAAAATATAGTATAAAAATATGAAAAATATTGAAATGATGGGTTAAAAACGGTATCATTTACTTGCCCTGGAATCCGATATCATGAAAAATCTAAAATTAGACAGATAAAGAGCATTGTAGGTCTTCACAGAACGAAATCCGAGGGCTCACTGAAACGCGACGCAAGTGTTCGAAAGATATTCTTCTTTAACCTCCGTAAAACCTCCTAAGACTACCTGTTTATACATAAACATTTATGGCTTTCAGGGTTCCAAACGGTTCTCTACCTACCTCCAAAGAAAATAAACCCATTTGCCGACCTCGAAATTTCGATTTTTGTCGCGCTACAAACCGAAACTGGATCACGGTGCGTACGTGTAAAAAGTAAAAATTATGCAAGCAGGAATGCCTACTGCGTGGCAGTGAAAGAAGAATACCAAAAAACTCAGTTTTAATGTAATAGAATATTTAATACCTTGCACGAGCGCAGAATTTGTGCAAAGAACATAACCGTCTTATGAGCGCATTAATAATAAATTTCGGAGTATTAAACTTGACGCAGTTCCAGACATGAGATCTGTCCATTTGAATCTAATTTATGACGCAGCTCCATGAATCAAAGTCAAGAATTGCATTGAAATTATCTTCCATTTGATCGTCGGAATATCCTGATGAATAATTGTTAGTTTTCTTCATAAGTAAATGAGAAATTATTTCAATGCTGTTTCATTTGTTAGGACGTGGAATTAATACTATTGTAAAAATGGAATAAAATGTAAATTCAAAAATAAACCCTACAAATCGAATCAAACGATTGGAATTAAGAAAATTCGAATCGTTTGTCTCGTTAGCTACTCTTAGCTTAGTACCCTTAACATCATTAATAAAAACTTCGTTGTGCGAAGGGGTGGTTTTGGGGCATAACAATAAAGCATACTAAAAATAATAGACTAATCAAGGAATACGGGAGGTAAAAAAATTTGGGAACTGCTAATTTAAAGCATAAGCATTCAGCGTTGCATCAGGAGTACATAAAGATTTCACCGTCCTTCAAAAAGCACACGGTTGAAAGTTGATGACAGTAACCACGAGCACGTTTTTCCACTTAAACAACTTTGTGTGTTACATTACACCAATAATTTTCAAAATCCCAAAATATATCAAAATATTTCAAAGTATACAACATAGAATACACCTTAAAAAGTTTCATCACATCACAATTATAATAGCTTAAGTTCTTTTCTTTAAACATAAAGAAATTCAGTTTCCGATTCAATTTTCCAATTATCATTTACCATTAACATTTACCATGACATTTTCCACATAAAATTAAAATAATTTCCTCACACATCATCTCCAAAACAACATTACAATAATACTTCAATCAATAGGGTATTTTCCCATAAATAAAATCTATTCAATTTTTATCATGATTCAATTTTCAGTATAATATTTAACATTTACGTAAAAAATGTTATACTATTTCGTAGAAATTTCTTCAATAGAAGGAATTTGAAGAACTGTTTACAGATTTAGACTTGTTTAACATTGCCTAGTATAAAACCTTCGCAATAACATAATTTTTTACAAAAACAAAGCGCTTTCACTGTTTTGAGCCGTTTATAGAAAGGAATACATTTTTCTGTTTAACATATTTAAATTTCCAATGCTAAAAGAAAAAAAACTTCTGCTTATAAATTCTTTGAAAAAAAATTGCATATGAAAAACTCTTACTTATTATTCTGGGAGCAGCTGGTCGAGACAGTAAGAGATTGTGGACTTTTTATGTTCTAAAAACTTTTTATTCGATATAAACATGATTCCAGACTACAACAGGATTTGCTTGATTATTATTTTAATAAGTATTTTTAAAAGTTAGTTTTTCCATTTTTGCTTACCGTTTTCTATTATGTTACTTACTAAGCGCTTTTGTGTTATTCATGATTAGTTTATTTAAGCATTACGTGAAGTGAAAGTTGCATTATTGATTGTTTAGCTCTTTTTACATCGTGAAACTGGTAAAAAATAAATAAACTAATGAATACTTGTTTTACTGTGTATTTATATAAACTGAACAATTAAAAATTTTCTTGCTTAACAGAAACTGGCGGAAGAATAACATTATTGGAGCTTAACTTTTAATCTGGATATTAATGCATATTTGCATCTCTTAGATTTTTGCCTTTTTAGGATTCGCGATGAATGATTTTAAAATTCATTAAAAAAATAATTTAATTACTACATTTTTAACTTTTGGTTGGAACGCTTTTTTAACAAGAAATTTAAATTTATCAGGGCCGATTATTCAAATAATTATTTTTTAATGAAAAGCTTCCAAGTAAAGTATTCATCGTTTAAATTATTTTTCCGTTGTTCCTTGTAATCAGTTACTTGCATATAGATTTACTGTTGAATGTTTTTTACAAAATTGCAATGTTGGTTTAGAATAAGAAACTATATCCAAGGTTGCAACTTTGAAGATTATTGTTATTAATCTTCAAGTTCTCAATAAAAAAATTAATTAAATGAAATAAATCATAATAACCAATATAAAGAGGAATTATTTATTCGATACATGATATATATTTTGTTGAAAACTGTTTTCTTAACAATAGCTATGATAGTTTAAAAATTTATGTGAAACAGAAACATGAAAAATATTCGAAATATCTGTACTGAAAGCGGTAAATATGTGAAAAAAAAATTCGTCTCGTGCTAATATTTTATAAAGTTCATTTCAAACTGAAATAAAAATTTACTATACAATATAAATTCGTTAATAAAAAACAATACTAATAAAATACACAGATGTAAAACTGCGCAATTTACAATCAAATATTGTTTAGGAAAACAATAGTGTAAAAATTACCACTTATTATAGAAAGATGCAATTAAATCAATAAGAACTGTTAATCAGTAAGCAATTACAGTGCTTTAAAGCAAAAATTTAATTCGTATTTATTAATTAAAAATAAATAATGCTGATTTCATTGATACAAACTTTATTTTTATATACACATTTTTATTACTTTAAAAACCCAAATAGTTTTATTAATTTATCATTATCATCACAATAATTTGCATTTCTAATATAGTGTCTGGATTTCTTAAGGTATATTTCGTTGAAAATTAATTTCTTCATTTCTCAAAAATTTCGCTCAATTTTATATATTTATACTTTACGCCAGTGCTTATAATCGCAGGGTATCAAATTATTTTGAGTAATGGCCAGTTGAAATTTGGAAAATTTTTGCCTATTTAAGAAACAAGGGGGGAGTTCTCCTCTCGACTTCCTCGTATAGGTACTGTGATGTCTCCCCTTTTCCCACGACTAGTCGTCCAGACAACACCAGTCGAAGTCCCCGAGGGAACGACACAAGATGAGCGCAAGTGGGTCATAAATCTGACAACCTTACGCAAGCCTGCAAGGGCCCAGTGGAGAGCGGTTGCTTTAGCTTTCAGTGGCAAGACCACCTGTTTAAGCCGACAAAGACCTCCGTTTAAGATTGAGCACGAAGGAAGGCACACGACTGCAGTTGGGTGATTTGTCCAGCTTGAGGACGAATCGCCAGGAGGCAAGACAACAACCACTCCCCTGTCTTTTGAAGGTAAGATGTTTAAAAAGAGGGAAGAGAGAAAAGAAGGGAGAGACGGGAAAAGTAAAAGGGCGGAGTGCTACCTCCGTCATGCTTGTTTGTGAATCCAAGAAATCAGAACTCAGAACGAGGAACGGGCATTTTTTGACCCCGTGTGTAGCCCATGGTGGACCGTTCGAATGCTTTATTGAGCGTTTGTTTAACCTCGGTATTTTATAAAGACCCTCGGTATTTTATAAAGACCCTCGGTATTTTATAAAGACCCTCGGTATTTCTCATAACTCACCCTGAGTTATCCGTGAATTGCTGAACTCTCATAGTTTCACCGAACTCTCATGCTGTAATCTTAGAGTATTCTCACAGTTTGTAACTTCGACGTAGCCAAGTTACGCATTGTTTGTCTAACAGTGATCTTAGACCGTATCGCAATGACTCTCGCGATTGATATCCGGGACTTGATTTATCTTTGACAGTATGTATCTAACAGAATGTACATATACTGTAATCTAGGAAATTACTCAAGAAATTTAATTAAAATTATGATGCTGAAAATTTGTGACTTCTTTAAGTCTGCTGAACCTTGATCAAACCCCGGTAAAACCAGGCCACGACACTACAATACCGAATATTGCGTGTTTTTTTGTTATCTTCATAGTACAGTGAAAAGAATCGAGTATGCATGTCGATCTTTCCTTTGGCCAATTGGGTTCAAAATTTGAAACGCATCAACAATTCGTTTAGAACAATATCCTAAAATTCAATCATTTAACTCGTTGCATTTTTGAGGTAATCCGGTTTACATGCCGTACTGTATTGGATGATGCATGATGAGTCTTCTTTATAAAAAAAATTATTCTCAATTTCCAAACAGAACAGGTAATTTTTTACAACAAAAAATATTTAAACAATTATGTACATCACACACATTGCATCCATTGACATCGAATTCTTCTTAAAAACATTTAATATCCGCTCTCGCCGCCCTCCGGGCGAGTTCGCGGCCAGCACTCACTTTGCTCAGCACTGTCCTTGCCACCTGGCTGCTTCGAGGCTCTCAGCCACTACTTTTTCAGTTTTAAATGCTGCATGAAGATCAGTGGAACAGACGATAAAACCATAGTAGATTTCATATTCTTTGTAGACAACAGATTCCTTTAAATCTTTCAATAAACCTCATCTAGTTGTAATGTTTTGTATACATTTTTCACGAATTTCGGCATGAAAGTCTTCAGATCCATAAATACAGAATGATATCACCCTAAATAAACAGTTTTCACCACCAACAATAGGTATTTTGCAATATTTTTGGAACGCCATTTTGATGGAACTGTTGGGATCAATATATTTAAAACAATATGGTAAAACCTTCAGACAGTTCGCCAGCCCCAACCACTCGACGGATTTAATAATTGTTATTTCATATGGAAGCTTATGACGTCTAGATTTAAAATGAAGGGTCGCCTGCCCCACACCACCCTCCATTTTCGAACGAAATCGAAAAAACACTTCTCCTCTGTCCATTCTCTATGGGGAAAACCTTGTGGAAATTCCCCAGCCCCAACCACCTAACAGATTTCGACAGTTTTTATTTTATATGAAAGCTTATGAAGTCTAGATTGGCAATGAAGGGTCGCCAAACCCACCCCACCCCCATTTTCGAACGAAATTGAAAAGACGGGAGAGGTATTTTTTCGATTTCGTTCGAAAACGGAGAGTTGTGTGAGGCAGGCGAAACTTCACTGCATATCTAGACGTCATAAGCTTTCATATAAAATAAAAATTGTCGAAATCTGTCGGGTGGTTGGGGCTGGGGGTCTACAAGGGTTTTCTCCATAGTCAATGCACAGTGGAGAAGTGTTTATTCGATTTCGTTCGAAAATAGAGGGTGGTGGGTGTAGGAGACCCTTGATGACATATCTAGACGTCATAATCTTTTACATGAAAAAAATTGTCGAAATCGATCGAGTGGTTGAGGCTGGAGGACTCGGTGAAGGTTTTTTTTACCAAATTATTTATATATATAGATTCTACCTTATTGCTAGGCAACATTCTCTAAAAACAAATATGGCGTTGCCATTCTATTTTTATTACCTTTAGAAATATATTGGTGCCAAACGATTTTTTATTAATTTCTTTTAAAAAATAGTTTAATAATAATCCTGAATTTATAATTTTACATATATATTTTTTGATTTGTTACAAATATCACAATGCACGTGGGTGAATAGACCTACTTGAAGTTGACGGATTTGGTTCAAAATTTGTTAGAAATTTACATTTTGATGTGAAGACAAAGTACCAAGTCCTTGTCTCTTGTTGCATTTTTAATTTATCAAGTTGACAGAGTGACATTGAGATATAATTCTAAAAACAGTATTTTGTCATAGAGGTCTAAACCGAAGTGATTTTTCAAAATCTCGACATCGGATTTTTTAAAAAGATTGCAACACTTACTCTTCCTATACTTCATATACGAGTTAGTAAAAATACGAGTTTGTATCCAGAGATATTCATTCACGAATGCACTTAAATGTTTGTGCATAGACAAACAATCCACACAATTACGAGCTCATTCATTTCCAGGAACATAGTTTCGAGAATATTGTTATTTGCATCCTTGAGGATAAAATTGTAGATCTTCACAAAAGTCTAGATTTGGAAAACTTATACATTTGCAGCCTTAAAACTCTTTTTTTTTCATATGGACTTAACAGCAAATTAAATGGTGAGGGTTACAGTGAATTTAACGAAATTTATATTTACAAAAAATTCAACATTTTTAAAAGTTTTTTTGAACACAGCAAATAATAAGAAATTTAGATCCAAAAGAGGTAAGGGTAAAGGTGGAAATTTTATCATTGTAATGGTAGAAATTCAGGAATTATGTAATCTTGACCATAACTGGGAAAATATTGATAAAATAAAAAGTATATATTTAAACTCAGAAATAATAGACTTAAATGGTTTATTAAAAATAAATGTGAGGAATTAAAATTTAATAACTTCAATATTAAGAATGTTTTCTTAGATCTGGTAAAATTTAAACTTGGAATAATTAACAATAGATTTCTCTTTAAGGTTAACAAAATGGAGAAAAAAAGAATATTGTGTTGTCAACTTTCTTGATATCTTCTTCGAAGAATTAAAACTGCCTAAAATTATTCATGATAACAAAGTATACTTTCCTGTGAAAGATATTTCTATAATCTCAACTGCATTTAAATTTTCTAAGACTCTTTAAAAAGAAAATTTGTAACTATAATTTCTAGTGTAAAAATTTGAATGAAGTAAACAGTACACACTGCTATTGTAATGAAGAAGAATATAATAAATTTATTGATAAAGATAGGGGACATGTTATTACGGGTAATTTAAATATTATTAAATCTAAATCTCTTAGAGATATTATGAAAAAGGGAACTAAATTTAGGTCAAGAAATAAAGTAAGTCATATAAGAGTGGTAGATTCAATTAATCGAGACTTAGATGTATTCATTGCACAAATAGCCAGAAAATATCATTGGCCTATTGAAAGATTTAGAGAATGGAAACAGCGAATTTTGATGGATACTATAAATAGGATCAACAATAATAAAAGCAAAAGCATTAATGGAGGTATTTACTTCAACAAAAACCTTAAAAAAGAAATTGATAATTTAAAAAGTAAATTCATTGTTCCACATTTAAAAAGCAGGGAATAATTTTTGTATAATGTGTAAATTCCATTTTAGGGAAATTATTCTTAATGAATATAATTCATATAAAACATATCAACTAATTAAATTTGCCAAAAAAGACTTGGATAAGAGATTGTTAGCCCTTGTTAAGAAAACTAAAATTAAGACCATAAATTTTATTTATCCTTACCTTTTCCCAACTATTAAATTTCATAAAAATCCATTAAAATTCAGATTTGTTACTTGTAGCACTGGCAGTTATAATTATCATTTTGGTAAATTTTTCTTTAAAATTCTTAAAATTATTCTTAATAAAAGTAAAGAAGAGAGCTTCATTATTTATAGTAACATTGAAATTTTGAATTTTTTTAAAGAAAATAAAATATATAATATTAATACATTTGATTTTGAAAATCTATTTACTAGCCTCCCACATAAAAAATTAATTGAAGCTTGCTCAAATGTATGATTTATACCTTAATACTGATATAATAGATAAAGATAAATGGTTAGAAATTTTCAATGATAATATTTGTGAAAATTATCTCTTTAATGGAATTGACTATTATAAGCAGTCTTTAAACAGTCTTTAGGCATTCCTATGGGTTTTTGTCTCTAGTGCATTGGCTAATATATTTCTTCATTCATTCGAGAGAGAATTTATTAAAACTGAACTTATTTACGGTTATTGTTTCATTGATGACCTGATTGCGTTTAATTTTAATGATTTTGAATCTATATTAAATTGCTATCCAGAAGAGCTTAAATTAAACAAAACCAATAATGAAATTAACAAATGAAATTTTTTGGATTTGGTAATTGAAATTTTGGATGCAGTATTATACTTTGTGACTTTCAGACTAATCTGAACTTTAAAATTCTAAAAACACCATTTATTCTCAAATTAATAGAATAAAAATATTTGTAATAAGCATTCGACTTTAGTCATAGCTTTAGATAATTTAAATAATAATTTAAAAGATAACGGCTACTCAAGTAATTTCTTTAAATTTAATAACTTAACTAAAAAAAGGATAAAAGAGCATCTAAATTTATGTTAATTTGGTTCGAATTTTTCTCATTAGATGGAACTAGGTTTGCTAGCTTCTAAATTTAATATCCTTTGTTTCTGGTACATTCCGAAGACGTCACTCTTACTGGTATACTGGCAGAAGGTAATTTTACTTTCTCTTTCTCTTTATTGGATTTGTTAAAAAAAGACTTTATGAAGTTTTCTTATTTAAAAAAGATTTTTTTCTTTATTTCAATTATTGGATAAATTCAGGTCACAGAGAGAATATTATTTGATTATTTAGTCATTCCCTTGACAGAAAATTTATCCATATTAGAACTCCGATGGCGAGTGACGCTTTGAAATAGTTCGCCATTCGAGTTCTCTTCCACTTTTTCCATTTTATTTATTTTATCTTAATGTGCTTTAATTTTAATTAAAGCATGATTTTTGTTGTTTGATTGTTTCTTAATTGGTTAGTTAACTTCAGACAATATTGATAATTAGCTGTCACCCTCGACTTTGTGCGCGAAGAATTTGAATTATTATTTTCTTTAAAATTCAATGTAAATGTTTCGTTATATATAGAAAGGGGAAATTAAAAATCTGACGTTTGATAATACATAATTGGACGAGTAACAGGAGTGTACTGTACATGTTTCTGCTGTTACAGTTAGGTAAATTGTTTATATATGATAACACACTTTTGTATACGACGTTTTTTGTTTCACGTTTTTTGCACCGATGTAGAGGTTTAGTGGGCTGGACACACGCGAACATGCCACATATAGTTACCAACGGAAAAAATATGGTTTTTCCAAATGTACGCTTGCCCCTTTGAGTGTCTGACCCTGAGCCTGGCAAATGCTTATTTTAAAGGGAATTTTTACCTTTTGAACTGGAATGGTAAATCCCTCGGTATTATCGGAATGCGTAGAATTTAGGACTCTCACCGCTATGCCAGTCATATCAGTAGTTAGCACGACTTTTGATCCTAAGTGTGTAATTTGAAACCGTGTGCTATTGCGCAGTCTCGGTACATCGAGTTTACGTATGAAAGTTCTGGCACACCGAATTTTAATCTCAGCTTGCCGGAAGGTATCCCTGAGAATTCTATGGGGTTGAAGAACTCTACAGGATATGATTTTACTTGTTATTGCCCATTACCGTATCTACAGATAGATATTCTGTAATACATCCCTCCATTTGTGAAGTATTTTTTTTCATTTATCTTATCTAAACTTTCATTAGTCAGTGCCAAAATTACCCAATCAACAACCAATCTTTATTCCTCTTATTAACTTGTAGGAAAGGAAAAACTTTGCTTATCAGTTCCTCTGTACTGTGAACAATTTTGAAAAAGTCCCAATTTAATAAATACACTGTTTGAATCTCTAGCAATCGCCAAATCTATTTGGCAATTGTATCAAGCGCCAAGTTCGAATCAGTTCTTTCTTTAGTAAACAAACCGTTGAATTCCGTGCTCTTTGGGTTTATGTAATCCCTTCTTTTTAAATCGGATAAAAAAAGCTCTTAAAGCATTAAAATTCGAAATGGAACTATTGTAATTAGCTAAATCGTTTGGTTTAGAATTTAACCGCCAGTGATTATCCAAATCATTTGGTTACAAATTTAACAGCCAAACAAATCTTGGATGTCGATAAAAAGAGCGATAAAGAATTATTTTGGCAACCTTTCCACTAAATTAGGCTCTTATTTTAAGTAAACATTGAACGATATTTTCCTTTAGTTATAATTAACTTTAGTTTTTAAATTTTAATCTAAAAACTCTTGAAACTATATCATATCTATCATTAGATTTCTGTCCCAGCGTCTATTTTTCAGTTATTATTCCACAAATTAATTATTTATTTCTTTTCTCAGCAAGATCAGGTGATGCTTGACTTTAAAAATAAGTTATTCCACATGCTTGCGCTTTTCTGAAGGATCACGTGACGGTTCATTTTGTTTAAGCATTCCTTAAGGATCACGTGACAGTTGATAAAAAATAAAGCATTAATCTTCATCGTGGAGTCAGTGGGCTTTGTTAATTATTTAATTGTTGTCTGTAGTCAAAAATATTGAATTTATGATAAAATCACATATCCTATGCCCATTCCTGTGTTCCAAGCTACAACTCTGCCAATTTTCATCAAAATCGGTTTGGTCGTGAAAGCGTAACAAATTGACAGACAGACACACTTTCGCATTTTTTTATATTATTAAGGATAAGGATTAAGGATGCAATAACTGGATGCTGCTGAGTTGGCGCGCAAAAGGTATATTGTTATCACTATTCTTTACTTCTTCTGTTTTGTCTGTATTTTCTTTTTGTAATTAAATATATTTGTACATAAATGTTGTTTAATAAACATTTAAAATAATGCTTAACTTCAATTGGTTGTAAATTTATCTGTGGGGATGCAAAATGATGAAGCAATAACTTCTCTACATTTTATTTCAACTGACTTCTATTTAAAACAATTAATTCCATATTTTTATATTCAACAAAACGTTTTTAATTGCCATACAGAGAAAAGTAAATTTTAAGAAAGATAGAAAGAATGATATAAAATCGTCTGCAATTGACGCTAATTTAAATTTAATTAATTAAATTAATAGATTATAATATATATAAAGATGGCTTAATAAAATCGTTTGCCAGAAAAAAAGCAAAAGAGGAAAAATAAATTAAGTAAAAATGAAATATATATAAAATGGTGTTTACAAGCAAAATATACGAGCCCCTACAAATCTACTTTCACTGTAAATTTTCATCGCGATATATGATGATTTCTTAACTTTCTCGGTAAAGGCAATTTTGCCTGTAAACTCAAAGTCACATGTTTAAATTGAATCATATATTTATCATTAAATCGTAGGTATACTAAAAAAGGGAAATATTAAAGATAAAAAAATTTAAAATATAAAAATAAACTTTCAGATCTATTGTACAAATCCACATAATCTTCCAAATTTCCGATGCAACTCTGTGAGATCTTACCTGTTTAACCCTCCGAATTTCTACAGAAGCTTCCAAGAAGAAGAAAAATCATATCCCATGTTGGGATGTTGTTTAATTTACATTGAAAATAATGCTTAACTTCAAATGGTTGTAAATTAATCTACTTTAACTGTAAATTTTCATCGTGATGTATAATGATTTCATTTATTTCTTGCTGAAGGCAATTCTACCTGTAGACTCAAAGTCACATGTTTAAATTAAATCATATATATATACACCATTAAATCGTAGGTATACTAAAAAAAAGGGAAATAATAATTTTTAAAATACCTAAACGGAAGTAATAAGATAAAAAAATGCAAAGTATAAACATAAAATTTCAGATCTATTGTACAAATCCACATAATCTTCCAAATTTCCGATGCAACTCTGTGAAATCTCAGCTGTTTATCCCTCCGAATTTCTACAAAAGCCTCCAAGAAGAAGAAGAAAATATATCCCATGATGGGTTTCACAATCCGATTTAAGTCCCCTTCGAAAATAACGGAAAAGTATTTTTAACTGCAATTTTCTGTAGTACATTTTGCACATTATAACTAAGTAGAATTTTCAAAAAGCCTACTCAACTTAGAGTTGCTTCTTAATTAGGAATGCAGAATAATAAATTTTTTTCACCATTTATTCTGTGGAGAGCTTTCTTTAAAGTAAAGTGCCAGTCGGAATGAAGAAAAAAACTTGAATAATCAAATTATATGCCAGAAAGGTTTCTCAGACGAAGATGCATTAGAAGGCATTATGCAAATTGCGTTTCTCTGCAATTCCCAGCTGATGCAAATGAGTGAAGTTTAAAAACGCCTGAAATTATTCACAGCTGGAGTGCAAATGCCCTCTACCACGTAAGTTAATAGAAATGAACCCTTCTTTCCACTCTTGCAAGAAAAACAAAAATATTCCACCACAATTCGCAAAACATTCACTCTGAGCTTCATTTAGAAATCACGGGTCCTAATAAATGATAACGCCAAAATACGAAAGGGAAGTAAATATATCTGAGGAAAATGATTTTGAAAGAGTTTGGAAGCTTGATTGTTTCATGATTGCAAAGTGAAACCGTCGGAAAATGGAGATATCATTAATGAAAGATACTGAAAGTGGAAACTTAAACTACTTCAGTATTTAAGTTTTTTTTATCAAGGACGATTTTGGAATGAGTTGTCGATTTATTGCTCCAGTCGTATAAGCCATATTAAGAGGTAGGGAAGTTTGTAACAGGCAGATAAAAAATGTTTAGCACTTTTTTACCATGCATTGATAGAGATTGATCGCTATACCCTAAAAGTATACATTCTGATTGTTAGCACTTTTTTCATATACGTTAAAAATTTTTCTATGATCTGTGTCAACAATGACAGCAAATATTGATAGCACACATTGTGCAATGAAATGACATAGAGAGAAGTCCTGACAAAAGAAGCAAATTTTCTCTTCTGCTTGGTGAGTTAAGATGCGATATAAAATGGTGAAAGATATACGATGAACTTTAGTTTGATGAACTTAGTTCAAAATAAAAATAACTAAAATGGTTCACCCTTAGAAATATTTTGTATTGATTGAAAATACTTACTAGACATTTTAAACAGTTGTTAAAACGAAATTAATCATATAGTGATTGCTACAGTGCTTTCAAAATCAAATACACGATATTGTTTCCCAGAAATTAGTAAGTTAGCTTCCAATATCTTAGGAGACTTTGTTCAAACAATTTGTGGCGTCGCGTCTATATTTTAAAGACTAAGCTCTTAAATATCACGAATCGTGCATCATTCGATAAATTTTTTTCCGAAATTATTATTTTTTACCTCCAGTTTCCTTATAACATCAACAAGTCAATAAATGAATTATCAATTTGTTAAGCCGGATCTTCTTAACTGGACACATTTTTCCCTTTAAGTGGATTCTTCTAAAAGCACTCATTAGATCTTGTTATATTGGTTGCACTGTGAGTACAATCTGCATTTAATTTCGAGATAGAAAACAGAAGGTACAAGTTTTTTCGAAGAAATCAGTTGGAACTTGTACAAATACTAAATTGCTACTTTTAGTGTAATATAATTTTTCAAATTAATGTGACTTTTGTAGGTAAATTTTACTCATATAAAGATAATTGGTTTTATTCTACTGTATATCGCCTCCTATAGATTTGTTTGGCCATGTTTTATATTGTAGTTTTCATTTTTAGATTTTGAAAATTTTGACATAAAACATTTTGACCTATGTAAAACATTTTTATGAACAATTTATACTCCTAAAACTATTAGCTTTCAAACTTCTAAATATCTATGGATAAAAAGAATATATTTAAATTGAGGCTTTCTATATTTTTATCCGTATCAAAAACTATGAATGCTAGCCTTCATGTCTTTAATGCGTATTTTTGAGTGGTTTCGACTTTCAGAGCAGTAGTGGAAATGAAAATCCTTCTAAACGAAAATAAATCGTTTTCCAAACAAATTGTCTTATTTATCCAAAATTAACTGCTATCTTTCACTCGAATCTGACGAGTTAATGTTTCAGTGTTTCGCATAGATTTCGTCCGAGACTTTTTAAATTTTTCTCTAACAAATCCTTTAAGTTAAACAAACCAATTCGTGAAAGTCTGAGTAATTTTTAACGCTAGTGATAGCTTTTGAAAATGTAAAATAGCTATTAACATATCATATTTAACGAATTCGACAGATACTGATAACAATAAATTATTTTGGAAGTATTTGGGGCTATTTGGTTATCATGATAAGACGTGATGTTGATTTCTTTTTGAACACCGAGAAAACTAAATGAATGAAAAATTATATTTCAAAATGATGAATGCAAATTCTTCCTGAATTGCTAGTGATTAATTAAACTTCCATTGTCAAATATTTTATGTTTTTATTGTTTAAGAACAGTGATTTCTGAAACTAAATTGGCAATATTTATTCTCTTCTGAAGAATTTTGAAATTTGTTGTTGAATTAGCGATCGAGTTTTGATTCTACAGTAACGTTTATTAATAAAAATTCCACTGAGAGAAAAAAGTTTCTCTCTGGGATTTTAATGCATTAGTTTCATTTCAACTTTATAACAATAAATACTGTTGAACTGAGGCAACACCTTTCGAAAATCAGAGAACAAGAATCGTATTTAACTTCATAAAATTAACAATTATGTAACTTAAAATAGTAATAAATTATGTTAAAATACATAATGAAAAAAATGTCTCAAGCATAAAGACAATTTTCTCAATGCAACTCAGTGTTGATATTCAACGTTTTGTCAATATACCTCTCTATAAAAAATGACGCAAAAAGTTAGGGTGTTATATATGTAGGAAATTACCCGTAAAGTATTATTTTATCACTGCAAGAATGTACGAGCTAGATTAATTAATTTATTTGGCGACAGGTGGAGCTACAATTCTGCTACAAGCAGCGCCATCTTTTTCCTTAACAAAACTCGACTGCAAGCTCAGAGCAAGCAGAGCAGCACCGCAGCAGTCACTATGTTCTCTCTCTTGAACCTTCTCTGTTGACCAATTTTGGCGTTTAAGCCGCCCGATCTCCCGGTCGTAAGTATCATGACCCGACTAACTTTCTCATGGCTCTACAATACTGAATTTTTAGCTTATAACTTTTAATTATTAATCTTAACCTGTAACATCTATCCCTACTTAATCTAGCTCTATATCAGTTATGACTTCATGTAAATTATCCTTAACCTTCTGTACATATATCTCTTTTCCCCTTGTAAATTCTCCTTAGTGTTTTAATAAATGTTTGTTATATTTAATCTTGAAGTCTCCTCGTTTATTATAAGTGGTATTTTGTTTTAAGTTATAATCTGTTTGAACCCTTAAAATAAATAACATAACAAAATAAATAACAAAATAAATAAATGACATAAACTCGAAACCACTTACCCCTTATGTGGTCATTTTGTTCCTTGAGCGGAATCCCACTTATATAAGTATATTCTGGAAATAAAATCGCAGAAGAAGACGCTTACCATTCCATCAGCTTGCAGATATCTCCAAAAACCTTAGCAAATTGTAGTTTTCTTTGTAAACTTGCCGTAAAAGAAAAGACGATTAAGTTTTCGCAGCTGAATCGCAAGCAGTGGGGTGCTAATTCTTTGTCTATAAAAGACACTACTTAACGAATAACCCTGTTTATTTACTAACTTAAAAGATTATAGAAATAGCAAGTTTAAAGAATTAGTTCAAGTACAGTAAAGCAATTCTCGTACCTTTCGTATTCAAGTAAATTTCTATGGCTATCAGACCTATCACTCTCTAGTGCTTTAATCATAACATGCCTTCTCGGGTTGCAGAACTTCATTCCCTTCGCTATCTGATTCACCGCATTTCTGTGCAAACAACATAACAGTTCATCCTATATGTTTACCTTCTATACCTAATTTTAAAAAAATATTTTACAATAAACTCAACGCATTTATGTCAATGAAAAAAAAATCTACCTTAGTTGCCTCGAGATGGAAGCGCCTTACACAACAGAAAGTGCCAGGTGCTCCCACAATTGATGGTCTGGCCCTCCCTAGACCAATATGAAGTGCTCATTACCCGAGGTCTAGAGGCAGAATATTGGATTGGGTAGTACCGCTGACCAAGCACTCGGTTTTACAGAAGAGCCTTTGCATCATGGGGAAGTTTGAGGAGCACGTTAAATTTGTCGTGATGTGCTAAACTTCCTTGTGGTGTCGTAGAGGAAGTTTGGAGCATGGAGGCCTGGTCCTGGTGTTATCTTCCTTACAGAACTATTGTCCTATCCAATAGCCCTCGTGTAGCTACAAAACGGAATAATCCGACAAATCAAATATCTAAAAATCTCCAAAAGAGATGAATGAAACTCATTAGAATTGAGTCTCGAAACATTTTTGCCATCTTCGAAAATGAAAAGAAGGAAAACTTTTACTGACAAAGTGCCCAGTAGCAAGTGAACCCGGTCGTGAAAATATGTTTATGTGAATAATACAATGTTATGTGAATAATGCATGATTCAAAAGCGGAGATTTTATGACTCTTCAGAAAAGTTTGCAAGTGTTTTATAAATTGTTCTTTATTTTGAATTTAATTGTGATAAGGCGTATTTAATAGATTTTTTATTTTGTTAGTTGTTAAACTTAATATTCGATTTAATTGTACAATTATATCTCGTCGATTAAATCACCTTCCGCTAATACTAAGGCTTTGGAATTTGAAAGTTCGTATCATAGTTTTTTGGGAGAAAAATCTCAAAATATTCATCGACTCAAAATAAATTAATGGCCGTAATGAGAATTATTTATATTAAGGAATACGATAATTAGAATTATTTATCACAATTATTTTCCTCATTTACATCTTAAAACCGGAAGAAAACTAATTTGAAGTGATATAATTTATCAGTATTTAAATTTCCTCAATATATACGTTATCAGATTTAACAAGAAATTTAATTAACGCCCCGATGAATAATTAAAATATTAATAAACGTAGTTAATGTTCACACTTATCAACTTTCCCGAGTAGAAAAATATTAAAAAATATTATTTTAAGTCCTTCCTTCACAACAGGTGAATAAGTACCCACTTAATTTTCGTAGAATTTTCTTCACACTACAAAGATAAATATTGGGGAAATGAAAAATAATGGAAGTTTTCGAAAAGTTTCTTTCCCCCTTTATTAAATCACTTCAAATTATAACATATATCCATTACTTCAAGAGAGTTCTGCGTTATTAATTAAGTGTCTCCTTTTATTAACATATCAGTTCTTTCAAAAGGAAACTCTTTAACCAACGTCATTGAGAACTCATTAGCATTTTCCATTATACGCAACAATCGGTGCTTACTAATAGTTTCAGTTCTTCCTAATTAAAACTATTTTAAATACTGAAAACTCAATTTGAAGTTTACTAAATTTGCAGAACTAATCAACGTGTATTAAATATTCAAGTACTTTGCTTTGCATTGTTGAGGATTAAATTACTTTCTTTTTATTGGTTCCTTTGCATTAAAATTTTAATCTTTTTCTTTGATTACATGCCGAACTGTTGCATCTGTATTTCGATGGAAAAACTTTCTTCAAAATAGATTAAATTTTATTCACTGAAGATATTAATGATCAGAAAGTTGATAAAAAATGGTATCATGGAAATTTTATCAACCAATCTTTCCGATTTTCATGATTAGCTTCTAAGGCGTCATTATTGTAAAAACACTGGGAAAATAGAATAAAATTTTGGTATTTTTCAGTTTTTGTTATGGAAATACATGAAATGTTAATAAGTTTATTCATATTAATATTTAAAATTTATTTTATTGTCTTTATTATTATATATTATTGCGATTAACCACCATTACTATTATTAACTACATTGCTCAATACAAATAAATGATATTTCAAGTTTTCTGTCGGTTCACTTAATAGTCGAATTATTTTCCTTTTAAGAGAATGCGAGATAATGATGCAAAATATCTACACTTCCAAATATCAGAATATGCAAATTTTTCTGCCTCGTTAAAATCACACTTGTCAACAGGAAATGAAATTCGGATTTTACCTGATTTAATGAAAAATGTGAGAGAAAACGACAGATCTGCGTCGACTGCTTTGTATGGACGAGTGTGAAGTCATTTAGCTGAATCAGATGGTCTGAGATTTAACAGCTGCTTAGTAAGGATTCATATATAAGGTGTGCCCAGATGAAAAGGAGACCTTAGCTGTTCGGCGTTGTATCAAATCCCAGTAAGTTAATGTGCTAGCCGATAGATGGCGTGCTGGTATTCCCAGTTGCACCTGCATAGTTAACTGCTTCGCATCAATATCCTCATTTCTGGAGAGTTGTTTCCGCAGTTCCTTGCATGATGGATTCCTCCAGATCAGCACAAAGAGCAGTTATCCAATTTCTTCGAGAAGAAGGGAAGCAAGCTTCACAAATTTATCGCAGGATGAAAGAGGTTTACGGAGAGCAATGTCTCGCACGGTGCACCATATTCCGGTGGTGTCAGCGTTATGAGGCGAGACGCGTAAACATCAAGGACTTGCGCACGTTGTTATCAACAGTGCCATGATTTCGGCTGTGGATGAGCTCATACGGCAGAATCGTCGGATCACCACACGTGAAATTGCTGTCGAACTGTTAATAAGCAAAGGAACTGTGCATCACATAATGAACAGAAAGCTTGGTTATGGCAAAGTTTGTGCACAGTGAGTGCCCAAGCATCTGTCAGAGAATCAGAAGACTGCGAGAATGGGTGTTTGCCTGACCCAGCAGTTTCTACACTGAAGCCATCCACTCCCTTCCTACGTTCTGGGATTAGTGTATCAATGCCAATGGCGATTATTTATAGTTGTACTGTTCCACATGAACTGTAATTAGAATGTTGTTATTAAAATTCCTTTGCATACCAACTGCAGTCTCCTTTTCATTCGGGCATACCTTATACAATTCGCACCAACAGAATCCACATAAGTAATACAAAGTATGATTTTCAGGCTCTAGAATTGATTTTTGGAGAGCTAAAAGGCATACTGATGACCAGGCTAAGTCATAGTCTATAGGTCGAAATTTAACTCCAGCCAGGAGACACTGAAATATGAATGATGCTCTTTTCCAACATCTTCTATCGGCTAATCAAACTGTCTGAAACCGACTACACATTGTATAAACACAAGCCACTTTACATAAAATTTAGGTTGAACAAGAAAATTTCGATGGAAACTGCATTTGCCATTTTAAATACTATTTTTTATTTATTCAGTTTTATCGGTTTGCGAACGGAAGTAATCACCACGTTTAATATGCAATAGATTCAATTTATTAAAAATAATAAATTCGCAAATGCAAAGACAAATATGATAAATTTTTAAACCCAAATATGATGTGCGAATAGATATTCTCTATTTTAAAGCTTTATGGCTCAAATTAAAAATAGCACAATTTTTCAAAAACTGGGTTGTTTAAGTCAAAAGGATTTAATATAGAGATGTTTAAAAAGGCAAATGCTGTATATTGTCTTTCCAAATTCAAATAAAGGATGGAATTGATTTAAATAAATAAGTTAATTTATTTAGAAATAATTAATTCAACTTTAAGGTTATTTTTATTTCGATTGTTGTTCCGAAATTCCTTGAAAATTTGCATATATAATTTAAATTCCATTCATTTTACCAGATAAAACCCCCAGAGAAAAAACATCCAAGTCTGGCTTTCTGATTATTTTAACATAAATATCCAGTAAGTTTTACGAAAGAAAAATCTGACATGAAATTTCAAGAAAGATTTTAATCTCAACAGCAGGATCATCTAATTAAAGTATAGGCAAATTAGTCTTCTGCAACGTGGGTAAATTTAAAACTGAAAATAATCTGAAATTTAAAAAAATTACCGATCATTTTGATCAATAAATACATGGCATTCGTTTATAAAGTATTATAAGGGAAAACGACAGAATTTCGAAATTGTGAAATATTTCAATATTATTACGAGCCTCAAATGTCGCTTCGCAGCAATTTTAGTCTTATGGTTGGAAAGAGACATTTACAGAGTTTCTTACTAGCTATCGGGGGAATGGAACCCTATGACTCGACCTTGGCGACAAACTTGGCGGCCATTTTAGCGACTTCGCGACAAATTTGTCGACTTTGGCGATAAATGAAGGTCCTCAAAAAGACTAGAATTTTCCCGCTATCTCTATTAGGAGCGAAGTTGTGGATATTCTTCTGAAATTTTTTGTGACGTCACATCCTGCCCGAAAAGGGTATAAATACGCGGAGGTACTGAATGCCTTTAATCGTCTTTGGAGTGCGAGCTGGTAAGCTCATAAATGCCGAGTGGTACTGAAAGTGCTGTTGTTGTTAATTTTAGTGATTCGCTGTCTGTTTGTGTTGCTAATTTGTGCAAGTGCTGTTCTTTTCGTGGTACTTGTGTTTCGTATTTCCGGAATATTCGTGAATAGAGCGCCTTTCTCCATTATCCTCCTTGTTGGACTGATTTCACTGTACACAGACCTGATGATTTTCGTAACAATATTAAAATTATTTATTCACTATTCTCCATGGCGTGATTTATATAATAGCAAGTTGAAAGTGGAAGTTGTATCAAAGAGGAAAAATATTTATTCAGTATTACTTATTGTTTTTTAGTAGCTGAGATCTAAATTTATACTATAGGTGCAACCGAGATGAAACGAAGATTAATTCCTTAGAAGAGTTGCATAATGATTTTTTGCAATAGGGAGATTATATTACAAAAAGTTCGCGAAATGATTTTTAAAAAAAATAATTACTACAAAATTATTATGTATCTCAAAAATAGGCTTTGCGAGAGCTTGCATAATCAAGAAGTGAGAAAAATCCTTATAAGATAGAATCAAGTTGAAAAGTAACTAATGCTTCAAGATAAAAAAATGTTGCTGATTAAAGTTAAGATGGATCAGTACTCAGCTAATAAAGCGGCATTAATTGAAATGTTATTTCTATGGATATAGAAACAAATAATTTGTGCGAACTCAAGTTTACTTGTTCAAAATTATTTAATATCATCAACTATTTTTCTAACTAAAAGCATCATGTTGGCATACAAAATGAAGGATCTATTTCTAGAAGAATATTTCTAAAGGTCGTGGAAGATCAAATTAATGGGTTTCAACTCAACAAATTCTCAATTCTAATAAGTGATTTAAAAATGGTATAAAGAAGTTCGAAAAAAATAAACATAAATTTGAAAAAAAATTAATAAAAACATACGGAATGGTACATTAATTGTGGTATTGCCCCATACAGCATAAGAGAAATGTATATTGCAATCTGCTTAAATACAGGCTCCTAAAATATTTTAAATAAATTCCATTCATCTTCAGGGATCATTATACTACATTTGAATTTGAATGTAGTTTTAATTTTTTCTCTCTCCTTTGAATAATATAAAAACAATTATTTTACTTTCCCGTTTTTGATAATAAATTCTACATTTTCGAAATTAAAATGCGAAAACTATTCAACTTTTTTCGCATTATGTCTTTGATCTGTTACATTTCATTTCATTATCTGTGTTATCAATACTTGCTGATATTGATGGTTGATACGGATCGTTAAATATTTATCAATACATGCTAAAAAAGTGTTAAAATTTTTAATAAAAGCATTCTAGTGAAGTTATAAAAACTTTTATAAATACTTAATATGCTTTTGGATATTAAAGCAACAACTCATTTATAAATCCTCTAGATCTTATAAAATACCGAAAGCAATGAGGTAATTTAAATTTTATTTTCCAACAGGCCACTCTTCGTTAGCAAAGATTCCATTTTGCAACATTTATGATGTTAGTCTTTCAATTGCGAAATAATGATGCGTGCAATCACTTTTTAAAGTGTCTCTTCACACATTTATTTATGTCTCTTTGAGTCCTTTTGGTGCAATTATTTATTAATGCGCGCTATTTCTAAACGACATTCAAAGCGTCTTTTTGCGATAATCATTGTGGTGACGGTTTCTCAAATTAGGTTGGATTTGTAATATTTTTGTTTCGTCTCCAAAGCAGGGAGAAGAAATTCCTTTCCATTAGCGTACTCAGTGGAGGGCATTTCTATTGTAGCTGCGAATAATCTGAGACGCTTTGCAATGCATTGATTTGCATCAGCTGCGAATAGTGCAGAAATGCGATTTGCATAATGCCTTCTAATGCATCTTTGTATGAGAGGTCTTATAGGATATAATATGACTATCCCAGTTCTTTTTCTTCATTCGGGTGATATTTTACTTTAAAGAAAATTCTCCGAAGATTAAGAGCTAAAAAATTTCTTCTTCTTTGCATACTTAATAAAGACCCAGCTGCATGTAAAAAAGGCTGTTTGAAAAGCCTTCTTGGTTCCAGATGTCTACGATGTGCTGCAGAAAGTTGCAGTTAACAATGTTTTTTTGGCTATTTTCGAACGGATTTTAAATAGGATCATGAAACATTTAACATTTTATGCACTTTTCTATATTTCTATGGAATTTAGAATAATCAAGACTTGAGGTTCACAGTGGTGTAGCAACGATTTGAAGAATTATGCATATGTGTGGGATATTTTGTTCATGAATTTGTTTTTATATTTTTCGTCTTAACGATTTTCTGTGCTTACTTTTAAACATTTTGCTTTTTTTTATTCGTAATTGTCTTTTTAATGAGAAAGAGTGCTTTATTATTGTGTAGGCTCTTAAGAGTTGTCCAAATTTTTCACATTATCTTGTTTAACTTAGTTTAATTATTTTTACTAAGTTCGTTTCACACGTTGTACCTCAAATTTTTGTGAGTTTATTTTCTTTTTATCTATTCGTAATGCAATTTTTCGTTATTTATTTTTAAATACATCCGGTATATATATATTGTGGTGATAAGAGTGGGAATTATTTTTGCAAACTGAACACGTTCGAAATTACAGCGTTCGTTCCTAAATGGTCTCCATGAAATTAAAAAGAAGTAATTCTGATCCAACAATCAACAGCCTTATTATTTTTTCGTCTTTTACCGTGTCATCGTTAATGCAATTTTTGAGAAATTTAAATTAAAGCTTATTAATTTTTTTAACGGGCACTCGTGGTAGAATTTCGGCTTTAGACCAGAGGGCTGCGTTTACGGTCCGCTGTGTACGAGAACCTGCTGCACATTAAATCTGTCGTGGATCAAAAGTCCTCCAGGTAGTATGGTGGAAAAACCTGGAAAAGAGTACGTCTATTCAGGACTGTTCATAATTACGAGATCCATCTTAAACTAACCTCGTGTAACTTCAGAATAGAAATCCGCTCGGAGAATCAATCTGCATTCCAAAATCTAAAGGTTTAGTCGGCTCTCCTGGGTAATGAATGAATGAATCTAGTTAAACTAAACTAAACTAAACTAGGCTAAATTAAACTAAACTTCTTTTTTATCGTGAGAAATTTAAAAAGAGAAAATTATAATGTGAAGTGTAATAACCAGGATCAACATACATAGAGGACAATAATGTACACTAAAAAGCATGAAATTATTCGACTGATTCATTAGTTTTCGAAAACAAACATATAAAAATAGTTTAACCACAGATTTAAAGTGCACGAAACGGACAAATATAACAGATTTTCAATGCCGTTGATTCAAGCAGTCAAGACATGCAATATCCTCAATATGGAGCGGTATGAAAATCTGAAGAGTAGAGCAAGTATCGTACTCGTCATCTTATCATTACTTAGAATTACAGAATCCATACTTAATACCTTTCACATTGCTGCAAACGGTCGTATTACAAAAAAAAACCCAGTAAATGAAATTATAATATTTTAGGAATTCGACTACTGCCCTAAACATCTTTGTGTGCGCAAACATCCATTAATTGCAATTTCAATATTCATTTTCATCAACACTGAGTTTGTAATGCTTTCATTAAAGCGAACAGTGCTCAATACAACATAAAATAAATGTTTCAAGTATCTCCCCAAGAATGAAAGACAAAGATGTATACTCTAGTTACCGAACAAATTCTTTAATCTGCGAGCGGGAAAGATAAAAATCCCCCGGATATTCTGTTCCTAAAAGAAAGAAATTTCGAGACATATTGTTTGCTTTGTGAGATACTCAATTCCGCTTTTTCTTAACTTTAACTGAAGGTTTTCCTGAGCAAAAACTGAAATCCAGGGAATCTGGGATTTCTAAAAATAAACTGGAACGTGTTTCGTGTGGCAGGTCGCATCTCTCAGGTGTAATTGAGTGTCCCTGTTTTTCTCACTTTTTTGGAAGACACGGAATGAAAAAAAGAATCTGTTTCTTTCTTGTCTAGGAGAGATAATTTATCGCAGAGTTTTGTCTTACTCCGAATGACGCAAAAACAAAATCTTTCTCCATATTTTTTCTATCTTTCTTCTATCTCTTTTACTTCAGCTTTCTTTCCTGCCTTTTTACAAAATAACATCAAACCGATCGAAGCAGCTGGAGAAACGACGACTTGCAAATGACTTTTGCGTCAAACTGGTGACGAAAAAACCATCAAAACGCTGTCGTCGCCAGCAGCAGGAGAAAAAAAAAGAATTTTTCCTGGTTGGAAAAGAAAGGAATGTAGTCTTTGTTTTTTTGCGAAATTTCGATGAGTAAAAAAGCATTTTCTAAGTAGAGAAGTTCAGTATTTATAAAAAAATATTTATCTAGCTAAATAAAATAGTTGACCTTCTTTTCGTGAGATGTGATTCAGATCTTATTAGAATCAATGCATCTCCAAAAAAATATTTATTTTCTAGCGATGCATTGTTATTGATCCTTGGGACTAATTGCTTTGTCCGTTTTAATGATACAAGACAAAATCTTTTATGCAAAATATAGCTCGTTTTTACATAAAATTGTTTCTTTCTTATCTTTCCAATTATCTCTAGGTAGTTTTCATTATAATGCAAATTTCTATCAATAATTTATTCCCTCTTTTATTCATCGAATGAAAATGTAGTTGTTTCTCGAAATTAACCTGCAAGTAAGAATTGAAATCATTCTATAACAAATGTATAATTTTATAGTATTGATATTTCAACTTGCAATCGGAAACCAATTTTTTTAATGATCGGAAGTTACTTTTCTCTTTACATGTTTATCAGTCGTGTTGGAGATTTAGAACTTTATTTTCAGAAGAAATTCTAAGTGAATATTTTACAAATAATTTTCTTGATTCACAGAATTCTATAATTTTAATTTTTTATGTTTTCAGTTTATAAAAAAGTTAATGCTTGGCTGAATTAAAGATAAGGAAAACGACCACAAAAGCGAATGATTAAATTTATTTCAGAGGGGGAAGAAGTTGAAAAGGAGGTTTAAATTTATGTCCATCGGAGTTCAGGGTTTGTACAAACCACACTCTTAAACCTACGATCCCCCGATCCTTAAGAGAATATCAACTTTTTCTGCATTAAATTCAAAACTTTTTCGATGTAGATTTCTAAGACGGTGTTTTCCAGTTATTCTTTCACAAAAGTTGAAAGAAAAATTTCTAAAAGTGACCTGCTTATGGAATTTTATAAGCTATAGGAATAATTTTCTGATATCACTTGTCTCATTCATGGAATAAACTTTTCAGTTACTAAAAGAAATCGTCTTTAGTGAATTAAAGGTAAGGGACGAACTCACATTAAGCGTATGATTAAATTAAAAAGAAAAATAAGAAAAAGTAATCATTATATGCAACTTTTTTTATGAAAAGGAAGTGCGGAAATTTTTATCAATTTTTATTTGCATAAGCTATGTTTAGTTTAGTTTAGTTTAGTTTAGTTTAGTTTAGTTTAGTTTAGCTATATTAACGTCCCATTTTGAAGCAACACGAGGGCTATTTTGGGACGGACCTCGTAATTTTGGACCGCGGTCAGATGACGAGGACAACACCTGAGCTGGAACCCTCTCTCCAAGCTTCCGCCTGTATCATTTTATTGTGCCTAATAAATTCCGTCCTCCACATGCTGGTGGAGCGGCTCTCTTCCCACTGGTCCTCTCCCGGCCTTACACCCATCTTGGGTAAGACGGGCCAGTGTGGGTATTTTTGCACCATACAAACGGGAGGACGTTTGACCCCCTACGTATGATTTAACATGCAACAGGCGCAATACACGACGGAATTGGTTTTCGAACCTGGAACTCATCAGCACCTTACCACAAGGCCACCACGGCCATAAGATATGACTTATTTGGAAATATTTGGATTTTTTTTCCCTACCTTTGCATGAAACAAATAAAGTAAATTAAAAAAATTAAGAGATATGCTTAAATTTACGGCAATTATTAAGCACACTAAATTTCTTAATTCTCTTCATAAAACAAACAAAAAAGATCTCAATTATATAATTTATCAATTACCAAATTTTCTCTTAGCATATTGTCACAGATTTAACAAGGAATTTAATAAACGGCCCGATAATTAACTAAAATATTAGATTATTATAACCTTTTTCTTTGAATAATGTACATTTAGCACTCACTTAATTCTGGTGATATTTTCTTCGCACGGCAAAGATAAATATTTAGCAAATTAAAAAAAGGACGATGAAAGTTTTCGAAAAGTTCCTTTCCCCCTTTATTAACAATCGCTTCAAGTTATACTACATATCCATTACTTGAAGAGAGTTTTGTGTAATTAATTAAGTGTCTCCTTTTATTAAAGTATCAGTTCTTTCAAAAGGAAACTCCTTATCCAACGTCATTGAGAACTCATTAGCATTTTCCATTATACGTAACGCAAGGAACTTATAACAAAATCAGTGGCTACTAATAGTTTCAGTTCTCCCTAATTAAAATTATTTTAAATTCAGAAAACTCAATATGAAGTTTGCTCTGAATTTGCAAAACTAATTAACGCGTATTAAAAATTCAAGTGTTTTGCTTTGCATTCGCCGAGAATTAAATTACTTTCTTTTTAAAGCTCGCTTCTCATCAAATTATAATCTTCTTCTTTGAGCACTGTGTAACTGTTGCATCTAAATTTCAATGAAAACCTTCTTCAAAATAGATTAAAGTTCTTTACTTTATACATTAATGATCAGTAATTTTGAAAAATAATGGTATTGCTGAAATTCAATTAAATAATCGAACTAATTTGCAATATAAACTTCCAAAACTTCTTTTGTCTCAAGTAAACTGCAATAATAAAAAAAATTTGTCATATTAAGTTAATAAAATCTCGTTTCTTATTCTTATATACTTAAAAAGACTAAAGTATTAAAAAATTAAAGTAGTTTTATTAGTGTACTAAAAGAACTAAAATTATATTGTAAATGTGTTTTGACCTCCCTATTTTTCATAAAAAATAGGAAGACAAAACACATTTATAATATAATTTAATTTTTATTCAATATTTATAGCAATTTTCTCTCTTGATATTCATTATGGTTTCATTTCTTTATAGTATTGTATTCAGCTTCTCATAAGTTTTCTATTTCATTTTGACTTCCCTTTTTTCATAAAAAAAAACAGGAAGTCAAAACACATTTATAATATAATTTAATTTTTATTCAATATTTAGCAATTTTCTCTCTTTTGATATTCATTATGGTTTCATTTCTTTATGGTATTGTATTCAACTTGTATTAAGTTTACTATTTCATTTTGACCTCCATATTTTTGATGAAATGTACTTTCTACTTTTAAGTACATTAATAAAAGATTATTTTTAAGAACATTTTCCTTTTAATGATTTTATAATTTTTAATCTCACATATATATATATATATATTACAATACATTATTATAAATAAAGTAGAATCTTGTAATGAGTTTTTTTTCTGAAATTCACTACCAAAGTACGCCTGTCACAGAAAATCAAAAATTAACTAAACCAAACTAAAAAAAAAAACCTAATCGATTGACTGATAATGTTTTGTCAATAAATTTGTTTTGAAAGTATAAAATTGTTTTATTGTCATAGAGAATACATAACATTGCATAACTTAAATTAAAGCACCCGTACATTTAAAATGTTTATGTTTCTTCAGTTTATATAATTCCTAAAATGCCAAAGTAATTTAAATTTTATTTTTAAAATCTTATCCTTCATTACTACGTTTTTCATTCTGTAACATGCCCGTTTTAAAATCAAAAATAGTTAATCAAGCCCATAACGGACTTACTAGGGTAAGGAAATGCATGATTGAGGAACATGAATAGGAGAAATAAAGGTAGGTTTCTATCCTCTGGTTGTGGAAGTAATCGGTACCATTCAAAAACTTGTAGACGGATGTGCATTTTAGTAATAAATTGCCCTCTGTGATCGGACTACCTACTGGAAGCTTTCCTAGTTTCGAAAAAAACTCAAATGTAGACCAGTTACACTTGAAAGTCCTCCAGAAAGGCAACCTACCAGCATGCATTGAAAAATAAGTCAGTTTTCTACTTGAGGTGCTACATCTGCTCCAAAGACTCTTTGTCTTGCAGAAAATGCTATTCTTTCCCTTAACATGAGCCCTTGACTCATGGATTTAGCTGGATGTGCTAGATCAAGTGGGATTAAAATTAGCACCATAATAAATTGTCCAAATTCTTTTTAAAATTTGTTTTTCTACATATCTATCATTTTCGCTTAGAGTCATTCTGGTACAACCGTCTGTTGATGCCCATGATTTTTAAATGGTGTCCTGAGCGTCTTTCTCCGAAAGACATTTTAGCGACGGTTTTCTGAATAGGATCGAATTCCTGATCTTTTTGTTTCAACTCAAATCTGGAAATATGAAGGTTTCCTCTACCATTAATTTCCTCGGTGGAGGGCATTTCCTCTGCATCTGTGAATAATCTGAGGAGCTTTTAAATGCCACTCATTTGCATCACTTGGGAATTATGCAGAAATGCAATTTGCATAATGCCTTATAATGCATCTTTGTCTGGGAAACCTTTGAGCATATAATTTGATTATTCTCTTGCTTCACCTGGAGTGATAGTTAATTTTAAAAAAAATTCTTCAGAGAATAAATAATAAAAAAAATTATTATTTTCTTTCAAGCCTAATTAAGACACAGCTATATGTTTAATAGGTTTCTTGGAAATTCTTTTGAGTTCGAAATATCTGCAATATACTGCGGAAAATCACATTATCATTATTTCCGAAGGGATTTCAAATCGGATCGTGAAACCCAATATGGGATTCTTTCCCTCTCACTCTTCGATATTTCCGCAGAAATTTAGATGGATAAATACGTAATATTTAGCTGTGTTTGAAGGATTATGGGATTTATAGGATATTTCTTCTTAGAGGTTGTTTTCATGCTTTTGGTTTCATCTTTAAATTCTTTCAGTTTCTTCTTTCAAAAGAATTAGAAATGACAGTTTTTTATTTGTCTGTCTGTATTTCTTATAAAAGGAGAGTATTTTGCAATGATGGCAGGTTATTGTTTTTGATTCAGTGATGGCAATTTATACTGACTTAATTAGAAAGAAATTGTTGTTCTTTTTAATTTAAGGAACAGAATACATACTTCTGATACTACAGTAAAACATTAACTACAGTAACAACATTAATTACAATATTTCTTACCTGTGCTTTTCAGGCGCGTTGTGCTCGAACTCGCCGGTGCAAATATTGCACCCGACAGAGGGTTAACTTTTATAAAGAACATAAATGTAGTCTTCAAAGAGAGTTTTGAATTCGCTTTACACGCAAAACATCTACACTGTTAAAATTCGAAGGTAAGCAAATGTATGTATCTATGTTATGTCCGGCTAACTTCTGACGAACCACCGAACGCAGAAAAGCGTCGAAAGAACTTAAAGATGGGAAAAATCCAAGGAATTCATTTTGACCATTTAAATTCCAAAATTACAATTAGTTACAAAGATATTAATTAAAATCGCCATAATGAATGAATATACCATGCTGCCATCTATGGAGACAATTTTCTTTTCTCCCCTATTATTAATCTTTCACATCCAGTGTTCTTACATTTTTTATTTATTTAATGGAAGCTGGTTTGTGTAAAAGTTTTTTTTCTTTTTTAATGAGCTTCAGTGTTTTGATTTATAAACATCGGAAAAAATCGTTTTCTTGCATTTTTTTCTTTCTTTTCTTTTTGTCTTACTGTGTTTTATTTGTAACCTTACTGTTATATAAGGTCATGTTCTGCCATCTATCGTGGAGAGACAATTTTCTTTTCCCTATTATTAATCTTTCAAATCCGGTGTTCTTGCCGTTTTTATTTATTTAACGGAAGCTGGTTTCTATAAAAGGTTTTTTTTTCTATTTTAGCAAGCTCCCGTGTTTAGGTTTATAAACATTGGCAAAAAATCGTTTTCTTGCATTTTTTTATTTCTTTTTTCCCCAATAACTTCCGAAAGAATTGATGGAAGAAAACAGTTTCCATGTCATTTTAAAGTACAAAAAATTATCTTTTCAGTGATACCAGTTGAAGCATTGTACGACATTTTATTAATTTTCGTAAATTTTTAAAATCATTTTGATCTCATCGAGGAGTGTACGAGATTATATTCGATGAGTGTACGAGAGTATACTTACGCGGAGTACAAAGGGGAGAGAGAGCTGGTCATTAGAGCGCGGATTTCGGCTTTTACTTAATCCTTGAAGATAATATTTTATTTTGCTCATTGTCTTCAATGGATTAAATATTTTGTTCTTCCAAATTGTTTTATTTCAGAGTCATTGTACTCAATGTTTATCATTTACTATTCTTTGGCAGATTTAAAAATTCCTGTGATTGTGCACTGCCTGCGAAATTTGAAAAAAAAAATTGGAATGATAAATTTTTCCTCTTATTTGTTTCATAAATAGCAGCTTTTTAGGTTCAAATTATTTTTATTTGTTTGATTAATGGAAGTTTTTTAAGTTCAAATTGTTTTAACTCCGTTAAATCTATCATCAGTTGTTAAGCCTATTTTAGTTGAGCATGTGCATTTTTTTGTTTTTAAGAATAACAGTTTATTAGGTTCAAATTATTTTAATTCCAAATTGTTTGCATTATTCGAGATAGCCCGTGCAACGTAGCTAGTTTCAGAATTATATATTGAAATTAGATATAAAATAGAATAGTAACAGATGTTCAGGGCTTAACCGAAAAATCGTTATCCTAAACGGCCCACTCTCTTAGTTCGGTTAATCGGGGTTGTATTGTATTTAAATCCTTTATATTTTCAACATCAAATGTTATAATGATATGACGAAATCTCGATTTTCCTTGTCCTTTTGTATTGACTGTATGAATTCGTAAAAACGTCGTTTAATTAAGAATAATGTCCCGTTTTGAATTTACACGATTGTTATTTTCTGGAGGATATCGTGATTTTAAACCATGGTCAGATGACGAGACGACACCTGAGTCGGTTTTCCCATTCTAAATTACCACAAAACTTCAATTGCAAGACAACTGATCGAGACAGAATTGCATACACCAGTCCTGACTTGAAAAAAACATGAGACCACTGTTTAGAAATGATGATTAATACGATGAAAGCAATATAATCATTGAATTGAAAACAATTTGGGCTTTTAACAAGTTCTAAGTCATTGACATCAAATTAAATCCCACGTTAAATTCCTTTTTTACACGCTTTTATTCAACTTGATTTGTAAAGGATTTTGTAATCTGATGTGTGAGAGTTCGTACATTTTTTTTATTCTCGATGGCTACTATTCAGACTATCTTAACATTTTCAGAACTGAATTATCAATTTATCGATTAGATTTCATTAAATTTTGATTCCAAACGCGTGACACCAATTAGAAATGAATTTGAGAAAAAATTGATCTCAAATTCCATATTATTTATAGCATTGAAATATACAGACCAAACAGTATCAAATAATTAAAGTAAAAATCATTTTAAAGAAAGTTAATAAAAGTATATTTTTAAAAACTGCTTTTATTTAATTTATTTGAAAACTAATAGTTTTAAGTAAACTAATTTCTAATCTCAAATAAATGTTTTCTCAAAGAAATATCGAGAATCTTTGATTCAGAAATATTTAATTTGGCTTCAAGGAAGAGTGAACTAGACATAAAACAACTTTTAAGGGAAGGAAATATTTCCTGTCTTGCGTATTCCGACATTAAGCTAAACATAACATTTCACAGACTTCAATATTACTTCAAATACTTTCGTGTTTATACATAGGAAAGTTCTCGGAAATTGTCTACACTGAAACAACAAAATTTGTTCGTAAATTATGTTTCATATTCCAGAATTCCAACCTTTAAGACTTTGAAGGCAAACATTTTACGGCTATATTCCTCGAAATTTCTCCTGTCTTTCTGAGACCAATTATCACCAAAGATAAACTTGTCAATAAAACTCTTGAAATCATTTCGCCGAACATTTTTGAAAAATCCAAACTAACGTCTGGAAGTTGGACGAACTGGATATGTGTTTACATTAACTTTTAACTTCTTCTCTGATTAAAAGCAACTTTGATGGTTTATGCCGAGGATCAAGCTGCCGCATTTCCAACATCTAACTTTCGATGCGTCGCTTAACACATTGTCTGCTGTATATCAATTAGAAGTAAGCTCCAGAAAAAGACAGATTGTAAAAGTGTTCGTTCTAGACATAACAAATACAGTAGAAACCCGGCAATCCGAAATTTCGGATAATCAGAATATTTTTTTTTACTTTAAAAATCCAAACTAATAACTGGAGGTTGGACGAACTGGATATGTGTTTACATTAACTTTTAACTTTCCTCTGATTAAAAGCAACTTTGATGGTTTATGCCGAGGATCAAGCTGCCGCATTTCCAACATCTAACTTTCGATGCGTCGCTTAAACATTGTCTGCTGTATATCAATTAGAAGAAGTCTAGAAAAGACAGATTGTAAGTGGTTCGTTCTAGACATACAAATACAGTAGAACGGAATCCGGAAATTTCGATAATCAGAATATTTTTTTTACTTTAAAAACCAAACTAATAACTGAGGTTGACGAACTGGATATGTGTTTACATTAACTTTAACTTCTTCTCTGATTAAAAGCAACTTGATGGTTTATGCCGAGGATCAAGTCCGCATTTCCAAAATCTAACTTTCGATGCGTCGCTTAAACATTGTCTGCTGGTATATCATAGAAGTAAGTCTGAAAGACAGATTGTAAAAAGTGTCGTTCTAGACATAAATAAATACAGTAGAAACGGAATCGAAATTTCGATAATCAGAATATCTTTTTTTACTTTAAAATCCAAACTAATAACTGGAGGTTGACGAACTGGATATGTGTTTACATTAACTTTTAACTTCTTCTGATTAAAGCAACTTTGATGGTTTATGCCGAGGATCAAGCTGCCGCATTTCCAACATCTAACTTTCGATGCGTCGCTTAAAACATTGTCTGCGGTATATCAATTAGAAGTAAGCTCCAGAAATAGACAGATTGTAAAAGTGCTCGTTCTAGACATAATAAATACAGTAGAAACCCGGCAATCCGAAATTTCGGATAATCAGAATATCTTTTTTTTACTTTAAAAATCCAAACTAATAACTGGAGGTTGGACGAACTGGATATGTGTTTACATTAACTTTTAACTTCTTCTCTGATTAAAAGCAACTTTGATGGTTTATGCCGAGGATCAAGCTGCCGCATTTCCAACATCTAACTTTCGATGAGTCACTTAACACATTGTCTGCGGTATATCAATTAGAAGTAAGCTCCAGAAAAAGACAGATTGTAAAAGTGCTCGTTCTAGACATAATAAATACAGTAGAAACAGGGGAATCTGGAATTTCGAATAATCCGAACATCTTTTTTTCATTTTCTGTAAACTTTTTACTGAAAAATGAAGGGAAAATAGCAATTAAGAATCATAAACAAAGCTAATGTTTATTCCTAACTTAAAATAAGTATTCGAATTGGTCTTTAAGAATGAATACAGCACCTTAATTAGTAGAAACTAACTCAGATATCTTTATTTTTACCCTCAACTTGTTTGCCACTGCACTGTGCGAATCGCCGCGTGCTCTTTCCCTTTACTTTCACAGAGCACCCAGAGTAAATACTCTACTGAATTTGGCACATCAAGTGCATTTTACCGAATAATCCGAATTCCCCTGTATCCAAATAAAGGTCAGTCCCAATTAGTTCGGATTCCTAGGGTCCTATTGTAATTATTACCTCTACTAATAACAAAGGAGAATGTTTGTGTGTTGGCGCTCTGAGGGTCACACCCCTCGAGCTAGAGCTACGAAATGTGGTACAAACATTCTTTGCAGGGTGGAAAAGTACACCTCCGAACCCTTTTTGAAATTTTAATTAATTAAAAATTGAATGAATTTTCGGCGTTTATCTTTAATAACTTTCGAAAATATTAAAGCACAAAAATTATTTTTACACACTCTGAAAGTGCAAAAATTACCTTCTTAATTATGTCAATTAAGTTGTTGTATGATGTTTTCTCTAATTTTTATAAATTTTTAAATATATTTTTGGCATAATTTTCAACAATGCTTTTCATTGTTGCAACGCAATTCAAACCATTTTCATTGTTTAAACAAATATTTATTTGCGTGCTTCTCTTCCATCGTTGAAAGCTAAGGTAATATTTTTTTATGTTTAATGATATGTTTTAATCAGCATATTTTCATTCAGCTAACATGCTGCTGGAAGTAAAATGTGCCGTGCCATTTTAAAGTTATAATCAAATGCATATTTTCAAGAGGAATAAGAGAGTGAAGACGTTGCCATTGTATGATACACGACACAGACAACGAACAGAATAGGTGGAAGACTACTGAAAGAACATGGGTTAAATGTCTATCACGATTTGGAATTTAAAATTACTTTGTTAAGGGAACCATGAATATCAAATTTTACACTAGAGATTCAATTGAAATTATATTACTGGCGAACAAGCTGGTCGCCAAAGGCGGCTAGTATATAATAATATGTAATGAATAATAATTATAATAATGATATATAATAAATAATTATATTTAAACTTTATATATAATGAAAGAAAAAGGTAAACCTATTCTGCAGACATCTATTAATATGTTCGACTTATCTAAACTGGTATGTAAATAAATTCTTGAATTAAATTGTGATTTTGCGTAATTCGAAAAGAACGATTTTTACGTTTCCCGATGCCAGTGTTAAGATAGCGTTCGATTAAGAATTTAAATACAATGATTACGAATATATAAATCTTTTACGACAAATCTGCCATTCCCTTTATTGTGTGAAGTTATTTTATGTATATTTTTGAAGGAAAGAATTGTGAATATACAGGGTGATTCAAAATAACGTTCACAAAATTAAAAGGTAAATCAAGTGAACGGAAATAAACAAAATCACATTGAAGCATGGGATCCCAAATATCTGAGCTATTTGGCAGCGGTAGGCGTCCTTTAAGCCAATACATAATGCAAGTGTGATAAGCAACATCAAATCATTAAAAAATTAATGACTTTTCTTATCTGTACAAATTATACATGCAGAACAATAACGAGACAAGAGGGATTCAAAGTTTTTGACAGAATCTCTGACACATGCACAACATCGATGTTGCATCGAATAGCACACGTTCTCAAAATTACAGGGTGAAGCTCGGGTATACTCTGCTGCTTGGTTTTATGTCGTTGTACTCATCCATGGATATGAGCCAGTTCGAGGTACGCGAAACGTTGCATGTTACTCTAGAGCAGAGGTTCCCAATCTGTGGTTCGCGTACCCCGGGGGGTACGTGAAGAACCAGTTGGGGGTATGCGAAATCAGAGTTGGTAATGCGGAAACAAGTAAATATAAGGAATTAAAAAAGTTATAGAATTTCGTTTCCCCAAGTTAATACTTGCTATTTAATAACTTTACCACTTGAAAAGTCGATTATTACGGAGTGTAATTTTTACCCAACCTTATAAGTTAATGCGAAATTATTACAATACTTATTTCATTTGTTTTGGTGTTCAATTAATGCTATTGTAAAAATGCAAAGTAAAAAATTTAGCCCAGAAAATGTTATTAATTCGAGTCATTTGACTCTTAAGCTGACCTAAGCCCTTAACATTATTGATAAAAACTTCTTTGCATAGACGGATGGTTTGGGGGAGGGAGGACATGACAGTAGGGGTGATAATGGTTGGGAAACGCTACTCTAGAGGAATCCACTGTTTGACTGAAAATGGTTCACCCCTTACTTCATATTTTCATTAAAAAGCCCGCTAACGCCTTTAAATAGCATTTTCGACGCTAAGTTTCCATGCAATTTTCGTTTGTTTTCGTGCGCCTGATTTATTCTCTCATTTTCTCGCTGATTTTGAACCACCCTGTATATTTCTTTTATCGATACAATATCGATGCTTAAATCTATAAAATTCGCTACTAACATCAATTAAGGAATTAGCAAAAGATGCCTTTGTTCATTCTGAACACTAAGAAACAATGCTTTTCAATGACGCAAGATTGAACATTTAAAGCAAGCAAGTCGTCAGAAATCATCTTTCATCTAAGTGACGGTTTCTTAAACTATGGGTTCCGCTCCCAAATGGGGTCGTCGTGTAACTGCAATTTCGGGTTACGAAAATAAAGGCAATAATACTTCTGTCAATTCTCTAATGTTAGCAAGTTTAGTTTAGTTAGATTAACATCCAGTTTGGAAGCTACAAGAGGGTTATTTTGGGACGAACCTCGTAATTGATCAGATTACAAGGACGACGTCTGAGCTGGCACTGCCCTGTCCAAGCTTTCGCGCCACGTCAACTGAAGGACGTTTGACCCTCAACGGATTTAGCTTGTACCAGCTCCTTATACACGGTGGACCTCCGTAGAATTGGGTTTCGATCCCGCGACCCTCCGATCACAATATTAATAAGCAAAATAAATGTAAAAAACTCTCTTGATTGGAAGTATTTCAGTGAAATTCTTCAAATAAATGCATACAACCAAATATTTTTTCCCAATCATCAAGGAGTGCTTACTTTTTCTATTTCTTTTTTATACTCGACTTCGGGTCTCAAAACAAGAAATGTTTTGTTCATTAATGGGATGATGGAATATTTTTGTACCCGAAATGGACTCGTGATGAGTAAATGCTTAAGAAGGGCTGATGTAAGTGGCATTAACCCTCTGAGCGGTTAGCTATTCTGACTACTTGCTTTAAAGTCTTAAATATTTGCTTTTAAAGTAAATAATTGGATCTTTATTGTGTTTAATCAAGTCTCTGAAATCTTAAGAATAGTTTATGCATGGTAGTTTAAGAAATTAAAAGTATGAATTATCAGCTTTTGAACTCGACATGAGAAACGGAAAAATACGTGCAAAACGCTTTAAAAAATCACGTAGCTTCCCTTAATCCTTTAATAATTTTTTTTAAACGCTAGGGTCGCGGTGCCCCGTGATAAGATCGTGGCTTCGGGACCGAAGGGTTCTAGGTTCGATCTCTGATTCTACCAAAGATCCTTTATGTATGTGGGCCTGGTGTACGTTGAATCTTTTTGCCATCGAGTGTCAAATGGCCTACCGCTGGAAGTTTGGAGAGGACGGTTCAGGTGTCATCTGATACCTATTCTAAATTACGGGATCGATTCCAAATTAATCCTCATTCCCCTTAAAAACAGAACTTTAATATAACTAAAACACTTTCAAACGCTCCTTACGATAGGCATTGTTTATGTTTTTATAGACTCCCAATTATTTGTTTAGCAGAAATAAATTGCGAATAAATAAAGATAACTGCGAAACATTATACAGGTTTGGAAATCGCTCAATAACGGATTTAAGTAGAAACCTTTTTAGGAGAATATAAGAAAGCACGATTACTCTGGGCCACTCGATTTCTTCTTCTCTTCGCTTGCCGCGATGAAGGAGAAATTCTTTTTCTTCCAGCCAGCCATTTCACTCGGTTCATTAAGCTATCCAGTTCTTAGGACATCGTAAAGTGGATCGACAGGTTTCTCCAATAAAGTAGTTCTAAATTTTATTGCATTCTTATTTTAGCTCTTATATAAAATATTTTATGAGTTTCTTAATGTCAGTCACCAGTAAGGGCCTTAGATAAAAAGGAACCTGGACTAAATTAAATCAGTAGCTATCATTTTAATGCAAATAATTTGGATTTCATTATTCTTAATGTCAATGCAATTAATTGGAAAGTAATGTGAGACATTTAATGCGTACATGTATATATATATACATATGTAGTTATTTCTTTAACGCAGAGTCATTTCATGTTTATTTATCTATTTAATTCAATTTCCACTGCTTCCATTAGTCGTGTTGAATCATGCTATTTCAATTAGTATTGGCATATAGTTTAAATATCGTCTTCCTTAATCGAATTATAACTAAACTTTATTCACTGCAACTTTCTCCTATATATTACGTTAAATTTCCATTCCTAACTCAAGAGAACACAAAATTTAAGAAGTGCCATCTCATTCCAAAGATAGCATCCTCAAATCTCGAAAATATCACGCTCAGTGTTCGGCAAACTTTCGAGACGGAAAAACCAAACTGTCCCTCGGTATAAATTAAAAATTAATGGACAGCCATAAATATTTTTTTACAAATAAAGAAAACGTAATGCGGTAACAAGTAATAACGTTAATTACCTCATTATGGAAATAATAAGTCAAACTATGACACCAATTAAGTTCTTTCAAAAAGTTAAATTTATCATAAGGATATTAGATTTAAAAACACAAGCACAAAACACTTAAAAGAGGTAAAAATTTAGAATATCAGTTAACTATTGGTTGTTTTAGCTTCGGGAGTTTGAAAAAATGTTCTCTGTCTCGAGTTCCAGTCCAGACTAATTCGTCTTAGTTCCCACCACACGGTGTTGTTGTTCTTACTAATAGGGCGGGTGTTGTGTTAAAACAACATATTCTCTCCCCCACCTTAGATATATTCGCCATTTTGGGCCGGTGCCTGGCATCTTCTTATCCAAATGCTTGGTCATCCCCATTGAGTTTCTAGGAATTCGTGGGGGTGATTGACCCTCTGAGCGTCGTTCCTTACAAACTTCGAGAACTTTCTGTGCGGCTGGAGAACACGGCTGTTAGTCTTGACCAATGGTCGATGATCAGTTTAGGGGCTATGTGAAGAGATTTTTTTTTTTTCGGGTAGGCAGGTTGAGGGAAACGAATTCAGTTCAGGATGTAAGAAAAAGTTAGAGTGAACTGAATTTCGACCGGGGCCCTTCGGGCTTCCCTCGGCCAGCAACCACGAAAAGGGCGTACTTCCTGCGAAATACATCTCGTGATCGCCTTCTACCTTGATTTCGATGGTAAATAATCCCAGATAAGCGCCACACTGAAGTTTGAGGTGTGAGCCATTATAGGATGATGAAATAAATTAACACGTGATGAATGCCCACTAGTGGTTAGAATCGCGGTTTATGAAAACGATAAAGATCAGTCTAGGTGTAGGAAATATAGTGCTTTTGTATTTGGGGAAAAAAAAATTCATAATTTTGACAGGTGAGGCATGTAATCTCGAGTAATTGATAAATGCATTGTGTCGGTGACGATAAGCATCGTTATTTATCAATCCGTCAAATTAATCAGCGACAAACAGTGGTTCTGTCCACAAGTAAGATGAATTATCCTAAATATTTCGTTTTGAAATTTATATTAACATTTGCTAAGACTGGGTTCTTAATAAGAGATTTTATCGCCGGGGGACTGAAGTTGTGTCTTGTAAATATATATGCGGGAGATGTAATTCATGCCAAAATGATCTTGTGTTTTCTGTTTGTGTATATGTGTTTACTTGGTATGATGGTGTGATACTTAGTATGATGGTGAAAATGAATTTTTTCTTAATTGCATGCGTATGGAAATTTATTTTCTTTGTTTTATGACATGGAATGAGACATTGAATTTTATTGAAACAATTGTGTTATTTTAATCAAGGTAAATTTCAAGTGAATCTGTGAAAGGCAGTAATGCTATTAAAAATTATTTTGATCTATTAATTTCTTCCATAATACTACAAACTTATAATAAAATCAGCCTCACCAAGCAAGTCTTTGTGTTTCAATATTTATAATGAATGAATTTTTAGTGAACTGACATTTATATTACGATAATTTACAGAGAAAAATATTTAGTGAGCTATCCAAGATTATTTCACAAAATTCTTAATGTAATGTGTGATTACTGGTCCTACACCATGTTCTTTAGTGTAAGAGGAATGATTCCTTATGAGTTTTAATTCTTTTTCTTCTCTTTTAAATTTATCTTGCTTTTAAACAAATGCTCAAATTGTGCAGTTAAAGGTTTATCTTTGTGTATGGTCTCATGTTGACTCAGCATTCATAAGGCATGGCCTGGATGCAACATTGGGTTATTGCTAAACACAACGCATGAAGTTAATGATTAATATTTACTTATTGATTAAATCTTGGCTCCTAGGTAAAAACCAAAAATAAAATAATAAAATCTTCTTTACGACACGCGTGTGCGAACCCTTTGTGAGGAGTTGTCACAACAAAGAATTTTTGTTATGTAATTTCGTTGATTTTTAAACAATATGAGCAACGTGATTCCGTTGCCTCATAAAAAAACCCTATACATACGGTTTGTAATTATTAGTTTTCAGTTTAACCTTATAACGACGGTTTGGGCGGTTTCGGGCGATCAGATGCTTATCATTTAGTGGCGAGGGAAAACGTTACGTTCTTAAAAGGGTTAAGCACGATCCCAAGTTCGTGCTTCTGATTTCTTCGCTCAATTTACACTTAATGGAATTCATGAGGGAAAACGGTCGCTCACATAGGTATCTACACTCGAAGCATAGGGGAATAGCGGGAGGTGAAAAAACGGATACTGATGGCTCGGGTGCCAATGTCATAGGGGCGTCACGAATGCAAAATATGAAAGTTTTATTTTCATATTACTAGGATTCACCGATCTAGCGTATTTCGTTCTTACTTGCTCGTATACGAAGTATACAAAGAGAAGTATTGTAATCGTCAAAAAATTCGAACTCGAGATTTTGACACAAAATTAAATTTTGTTAATTCAATTAAAAATAAATTTCGCTTGGCGGAGAGGCTGGTTGGGCTGACCTGGGTAAAAGCTCATGCTGGGATTCCAGGAAATGAGCTCGCCGATCAATTCGCCAAGCTGGCAACCACTAATGTAGTATTAATGAATCTCCCACTTCCATACCCATGTCTGAAATCACAGCTAAAAAGAATTTTATTGGAGAGTTGGAATGATTGTTACACCCAATACCAATCTGTATTAGGGACCCGAGTCAGGGCTTACGTGCCTCGTGTGGATGAAAAAATGTTAATTTTTAATAAATATATCTTATACTTTCTTACGGGACATGGACCTTTCCTGTGCTATCTCAACAGATTTAAAATACTATCTTCCCCTTAATGTGAATGCGGGGCCATTGGTGACCCCGATCATTATGTACTTGAGTCTCGCTATACAAATGAGTTTCACCTTGGCAGACCCGCAGGGAGTGCTAAGCCACTGTGGCTCGAAAACATTTTGTCTTAAAATTAATCGTGACAAGCTGATCTCTTGTTTTATGTTCAATGTAAACTCTCTTTTAAACTTTTAGCTTTAAATTTTAATTCTAGTAGACTTTTCTATTTAGATTTTTTTAACTTTGTCATTTTAATCACTTTTGCCCATTTTAGAGTTCTACACCTTGTGTTTTTATGGTGTGTTGTTTGTGTGTATGCGTTTTATGTGCTTGGATTTAAATTGACTTTTTTTTAAAACAATTGTTAGGTTGTTGTTTTTTTATCCACTGCTGTTTCTGCACCCTGGCATTTTGTGTATCTTCTCTCGGCCGTTTTCGGCTGATTGAGCTGTGGCAACATTGATTTTGCTTTTTATATTAAATTTTTTGAATTTTTTTCGATGTATCTTTGTCCACCAGTGTTCGGAGTAGTATGAAATTTTCTTTGAACATAATAAAAAAAAACTTCCCCTCCGAGCCATGTAAGGCCTTAAGCCAATTTTGACAGGCTGGTTCGGAGTGGCTAGTGAATGAATGAATTAATCTCGACGTTTTAGACGTCCCTGAGTGTCGTAAAGTTTTTAATTAATTTAATTTTTTTATTATATTATTATTATTTGAAGTACTAAATTATGAACATTTAAATTTATACAAAACAATAAACTTTTTGATTTTCTCACTAATTATACCTTCTTACTCTCAGTATTCAGATAACTCAAAATAACAATACACCATATACTCAAATTTACTTACCTTTAGATTCATGCCATCTCAGATCTTAAATCATATTTACAAGTGCAAGGCAAGTATAATAGCATTTGATCAAACAAATAATTTAATAATTAATTCCCTTCTAGTCACAATTTAGCATAACTTCAATTTAATTTCAGTTCTTAATTAATCATTAAAATAATATCCAGATTCATTATCAAATAAAATCATATGAAAGGAAACATTGCGTTGTGTAATTTTTTTATTATATATATAATTAGAGATGTTATATTTTATAATGTTAACCCAGGTTACACCAAATAGTTACCTCCATCACTGTCATAGGGGTGGCAAATAAATCAGAGACCAAATTATCTTAAACAAATGACATTTATTAACATCAAAATTAACCCTATCATTTTCAACACGATACTCATCTCTTATTTTGCCTTATAATCAATGTTAATACATAAAATAAATTCAAAACACAAACACCAAAACAAATACTAATAAAACACAATAAAAGGAAACTGATTCAATGTTCAGATATTATTCTTGCTTAGGATCGACCCAGTTTAAACAAAAGGATTCTATTCTTAAAATTCATTTGTGTTTAAAATTCAATCAATTTATGCTGCATCTTTTACATTATATATAACCTTATCTCATTAGCAACTGTTCATTACAAAAGAAATTTCAAATAATAGTGGCCACCAACAATCTGAATTTATTCTTATTTATCCTATCCTTAAACATTATTTTATTGATTTTTTTGCCTGTCATTAATCCTTTTTCGTATTAAACATCCTAGAACATACAATAACATGCAACGAATAACAAATTGCAATCAGCTAAAAGATATTCAAATGTGATTTAAATACAGCAACACTCATATGTTTTCTCATTCATCAATTTTCTTAATATATGGTAAAGATTTATAAGAAGGTTTTACACACATTATTCTCCAATAAATTAATCTTCTATTAAACACATGTCACACACATTTCAATTACTTAAGATTCACATTATCAAATATGATCTGCTCTTTTAAGGCTTACATCAACAAAGAATTAAAAAGGTATAGAAAATTATTGCACATCATTTATTCTTCAATTAAACTGTTAGAATAATCAATTAATCTAAATATTTCACCAAGTCAAAACCGCATGTAAAAATTCAATCTATATGGAATAGAACTTTTTAGGTATTATTATCTATACATATGTAATCATATATATATTCGACACATCCTTGAATCCCATTTAACTTAATATTATCAAATATACTTGCATTTTTTTTTACTAACTTATTTAAAATTGTACAATGCAGCAACTGTAACATTACCATTAATCGTGACTTACAACTTATAGGATATTTATTCAATCAATTACTTAATCCCAACACCACGTGTAACTTTAACATGGTCTACTCAAATAATTTTGTTTGATTTTCCAAGGTCCCTTGAACTAAAATTTTCTATGTGATACATTACAGTATAAATTAATAAATTACAAAATTTAAAATGCAGAGTAAAACTTATCTGGTGGAGTGGGAGGGGAAACAAGGGAGGCAGGAATCCAATCTTCATAGTTCAGGTAGCTTAGCTAATATCATTGGTGATTTTGAGAGCCGGTTTCACGATTGTAGAAGGTGGGGGGGGCGATACCCGACCAGCTACCCAAGCATTGATGATCACAATATGCATGCGAGAAGTGCCAACATAGCCTCCTCAGTGGAGTCTGGACCACCTCAGAAAATTGTGACAGCAGTCGAGATCGTGGATGACAGATTAACAGGTCTTTACCGCTCGCAGGTTCTGCATCAAGCCAAGACTCCACCAGAAGCTTTTTCATCGCGGTTGTTACACAAAGGTGCCTGTCGATCATTCTAACAGGGTGAGGTCATCTGCCGTGGCATCGCCTGATTTTCCCAAAAAGGCCGTTCAGCCCGTTGATTTTGATTTCTCTCCGCAGCAAAAGGTTCTCGCCTCGAGAGCCAGTAGCTCTTCCTTTCTTTTCAAGGCGCCAAAGCCTCTCCTTTTGGAGCCCAAAACCCCTCTGAGCCCGACGACAAACAAAAATTCCAGTAACCCCACGAAGGGACCCCTATTTTTTTTTTATTCTTCTTAGATGGACACCACGTCGTAGGAGAAAAGCGCAAACACCCACCCACGAAAAAGGGTGAATGACCCCTTCTCAGACGAAACTCCCTCCGCTTGAAGCTGAGAAAGAAAACACTTTATCTTTATTTTCTGCCTTGAATTTCGCTTTTTAAAGCATTTAATACCATTAATAGTTAGAAAATTTTAACAGAACGGTACACATTAACTATATCAGAGTCTTAATTAATTTTGATAAATTCCCTATCCAAGAAAACCTTATACAACAAATATCCTATGCCGAAGAAAAATTTTATGCAATAAAATTTTTCTTCAACAAAATCGCATACAGTAAGGACAAACACAACAGAATCTTAAATTTAGGTAATATGCCATAACACACAAAAAAATCCAATATATGAACACCATCACACTTGTGGTAATATAAGCAGTACACCTAATAATAAGATAATACCTCATACACTGACATATTATAAACTAAACATGTACCAAAATAGTATATACAGTAATATCATGACATAATGATCAATATCTGAACTAGCTACGTGTAGACAGGGCAACACACTAAGTTCCATCAGGAATGCAGCCATTATTCCATTTTAAAAAACTCGGATACTAATCTTAATTTAAGAATAGAAAACATCATCTTCATTCCAAATACTAGCTAAACGAAAAATTTATATTATAATCAGACAAAATGAATTGTATCCCACTAATAACATATATATATCCAAATAACATCTTATGTAAGGAGAACCCAAAGAGGGAAGAATTTGAAACTAACTCAAAACCAAAAGAAACCAAACAATCCTTTCTCTAATTTCACGACATAGTATAAAAAAATCAACCTGTAAAAGAAACAAACAGGAAGTGTAATGTGCAAGTACAACTAAGCAATAACAAGCAAATAACTCAAAATCACATAAAAATGGAGGAACCCACACGAGGGTATACGTATCATAAGATCTTCATGCATCATCAAACAAATGCTACTATAAACAAAAGAAATCATATCCAAAAAATTTCAAATTCACTAAAATATCTTAAACATGTTATATAAGTATGAGTTAACAGTTTATTCACTTAGCAAAAATTCCTTTCTAGAACTGTACAGAAATACAATATTTTCAACAGATGTGAGAAGAACTAGTTTATTCACTGATTCATAACTTAACTAACTTCAACTCATCAACACAATATATCTCAAGTATATAACATATCTTCACTAACTAAAAAAAAATATCCTAACTTCAATCTCATAGCATATTAAGAACTCAAATACTTCATCTAATTCCATACAAGATCTTCAACTTCCATATCATAATATGAAAAAATATTAACACTAACTAAACATCACTAACTCACATATGAATATCCTAATCTATATCTCAGAACACAACTTCTAAGCAATGCTTATGTCTGTATACATTTAGCCTAAATGGCAATGCACAATAACCTTGTTCTCAAACAATGTAAAACTAATAATCTTACAAATAATCAATATAACCATAGGTACTAACTTTGATCATTACAAACTCATTATATGTACTTCAACTCTAACAATCATAATAACCCTGAATATATCTGTCCGTGCATGCTTTTCCAAACAGCAAAATTCTATATTATAGTTATAAACATTACCAGCACATTATTCCAATTATAGACATTTCAGGTGAATTAAATTTCTAAGGCAGAATCTGCTCATAAACAAAAGTGAAAGAAGGATGATGAAGATCTGAGTAAAGTTCACGAGTTTCAAAGATGAAGATGAAAAATGTATGTGGTTAAAACAGACATATAGAAGAAATACACAAGGTTTTAAGGAACATTAATAGAAATGGTACATTAATCATCTGCACAAGGTGTACAACAATCCGCCCGCAGTTTGTAGGGGCACATCAGACACACAAACAATGACCAGAAAACAAGAAGAAAGTGAGTCAGAAGCGCCTTAACACACATCCCCAGAATCAAGATTGTTATTTATTTCAATTCCATACATTTATTTATCTATTAACTATATAGAGAAATAGAATTTGTGGAGGAAGTTAGTGAAAGAAAACAGATTAAGATAATTACAGAACAGATACTTATAGATGCAAATATCTTCACTTGAAAATTATATATAACTAAAAGAGTAAAATCACTTTTCTATCTCTATCATAAACCAAGGCAGAATATAAGTGAAGCAACATAACGAAACAAAGAAAAGTCCCATCCACTAGTGAAAGTGAAAAAATATGAAATAAACAGAATTACCCATAATTATTATGGAGTGAGTTTTCCTTGCTCATTCATGAAATGCAAAGGAGAACAACAGAAATAATATGTAATTTTAATTCGAGTGAGAATTTTAAGTAGGCACATATAAACAGACAATATAAGAGTAAACAATGTGTTGCAAAGGATTTGATATGCAGCATCACACATTATCAATACTTAATGAAAACATAGAGGATAGAGAAAAATCAGCTGAGTGAGTGAATGAGGGAATCGCCCGAGCAGCAAAATTCAACCCTTATTCTCAGTGTAATCTCAAATAATTGAAAGGGGTGGGTGTTAACAAACAATAAATACATACATAAAGAGAGTGAAAAAGAGTGTATCAAGGTTTGAGATATCAGCAACAGCACCAAAAAGTAATGAAACAATCAAACAGAAGTGAAAATCAGTCCAGGTGTGCGAGTGAGCGTAACACCACCAGCAGTATACTTCAACTTCAAAAAATTTCACATTCTCAATGAATGAAAATTTCAGCAAGTGTAAGCAAAAACTTTGTTATCAAACCATATAAACCACATTTCAAAGTACAAAGTTACATCTTTATCTAAATAATTAACTGAAGAAAATACTAACACAACAAGAACATTACTTAAATTAACCGACTCGACTATCTAGACACTCAATATGCACAGGTCTCCGTGCCCAAAAAGCAAAAACAACAATCAAAATTGCAAAACTCAGTACCAAACTAAAACAATTAAGGTGGGTTCTCCCAAAAATATTTGTTAATATCCAAACACTTATAACAAAATGTAAATATATAGTTAAATGCAAAATAAAAGTACAAAATTTTACTAATTTCCCAAAAAACACTATACTAAAAGTAGCTCATAGTAGATAAATATAAACAAACATAAAAATTCTTCACTTAATACTGAATTTTTTTTTTTTGTTTAACGGCAAAATTATCTGTATCCTTAATTTTCTCTCGTGGTTGCCATGCCCACAAGGTTTTACAAATTTTTCTTACGCCTTATTCATTATATTCATAACACTACAGTCTCTGATCTCAACCAACCCATGAAATGAGGAGTTTTTTAGATTCTATTTGGTTTGGAACGGCACCATTTTATGTCGTAAAGATTTATAATTTACTTAACTATTTTTTATATAATATTAAGATTTAGAAATACAAATTATGAACTTTAAATTGATACAAAACTATAAGGTTTTAATTTTTCACTAATTATAGATCTTCGAATTTTCCACTGATTATACCTTCTTACTCTCAGTATTCAGATAACTCAAAATACAATACACCATATACCTCAAATTTACTTCCTTTAGATTCATGCCATCTCGATCTTAAATCATATTTAAGCGTAAGGCAAGTATAATAGCATTTGATCAAACAAATAATTTACTAATTAATTCCCTTCTAGTCACAATTTAGCATAACTTCAATTTAATTTCAGTTCTTATAATCATAAAATAATATCCAGATTCATTATCAAATAAAATCATATGAAAGGAAACATTGCGTTGTGTAATTTTTTTATTATATATATAATTAGAGATGTTATATTTTATAATGTTAACCGGTACACCCAAATAGTTACCTCATCATAGGTGGACAAATATGAATAGAGACAAATTACTAAACAAATGACATTTATTAACATCAAAATAACCCTATCTCTGTCAACACGATACTCATCTCTTATTTTGCTCTATAATCAATGTTAATACATAAAATAAATTCAAAACACAAACACCAAAACAAATACTTAATAAAACACAATAAAGGAAACTGATTAATGTTCAGATATTATTCTTGCTTAATCGACCCAGTTTAAACAAAAGGATTCTATTCTTAAAATTCATTTGTGTTTAAAATTCAATCAATTTATGCTGCATCTTTTACATTATATAACCTTATCTCATTAGCAACTGTTCATTACAAAAAGAAATTTCAAATAATAGTGGCCACCAACAATCTGAATTTATTCTTTTTATCCTATCCTTAAACATTATTTTATTGATTTTTTGCCTGTCATTAATCCTTTTTCGTATTAAACATCCTAGAACATACAAAACATGCAACGATAACAAATTGCAATCAGCTAAAAGATATTCAAATGTGATTTAAATACAGCAACACTCATATGTTTCTCATTCATCAATTTTCTAATATATGGTAAAAGATTTATAAGAAGGTTTACACATATTATTCTCCAATAAATCTTAATCTCTAAACACATGTCCACACATTTCAATTACTTAAGATTCACATATCAAATATGATCGTCTTCTTTTAAGGCTTCTATATCAACAAAGAATTAAAAGGTATAGAAAATTATTGCACATCATTTATTCTTCAATTAAACTGTTAGAATAATCACATTAATCTAAATATTTCACCAAGTCAAAACCGTATAAAAAAATTCAATCTATATGGAATAGAACTTTTTAGGTATTATTATCTCATACATATGTAATCATATATATATTCGACACACCTTGAATCCTTATTTAACTATTATTATCAAATATTACTTGCATTTTTTTTTACTAACTTATTTAAAATTGTACAAGCAAACTCGTAACATTACCATTAATCGTGACTTACAACTTATAGGATATTTATTCAATCATATTTCTAATCCAACAATCGTAACTTAACATGGTCTACTCAAATAATTTTGTTTGATTTTCCGCGTCCTGAACTAAAATTTTCTATGTGATACATTAAAGATTTTCAATATCAAAAATTTAAAATGCAGAGTAAAACTTATCTGGATGGGAGGGGAAACAAGGGAGGGGAATCCAATCTTTCATAGTTCAGGTAGCTTAGCTAATATCATTGGTAGATTTTGAGAGCCGGTTTCACGATTGTAGAAGGTGGGCGATGGTCGACCAGCTACCCAAGCATTGATGATCACAATATGCATGCGAGAAGTGCCAACATAGCCTCCTCAGTGGAGTTCGGACTACCCTCAGAAATTGTGACAGCAGTCGAGATCGTGGATGACAGATTAACAGGTCTTTACCGCTCGCAGGTTCTGCATCAAGCCAAGACTCCACCAAAAGGAAGCTTTTCATCATCGCGGTTGTTAACAAAGGCGCCTTCGGATCATTCTAACAGGGTGAGGTCATTCGCCGTGGCATCGCTCTGATTTTCCCAAAAAGGCCAAGTTTCAGCCCGGTTTGATTTTGATTTCTTCCGCAGCAAAAGGTCCTCGCCCGAGAGCCAGGAAGGCCCTCTTCCTTTCTTCAAGGCCAAAGCCTCTCTCCTTTTTGGAGCCTAAAACCTCTCTGAGCCCGACGACAAACAAAATTCCAGTAACCCCCACGAAGGGACCCCTCTATTTTTTTTTATTTTCTTTAGGAACGGGACACCACGTCAGGAGAAAAAGCGCAAACACCCACCCACGAAAAGGGTGAATGACCCCTTCTCAGACGAAACTCCCCGCTTGAAGTTGAGAAAGGAAAAACACTTTATCTTTTATTTTCGCCTTGAATTTCGTTTTTTTTTTAAAGCATTTGAATACCATTAATAGTTAGAAAAATTTTAGCAACCAGAATACAATAACTATATCAGAGCTTAATTAATTTTGATAAATTCCCTATCCAAGAAAACTCTATACAACATGAGTCCGGAAAACACAATTTTGGAATTATGTCTGTCTGTGAACACGTTAACTTGAAAACTATTAGAGCTAGAGGGATGAAATTTGGTATGTGATCTTGGAACATAATTTGTAGGTTTATATCAAATTTTGGACGAAATCCATCCAAGGGAAGTCTGTCTGTGTTCGTGTGAACACAATAAATCAAAAACTTGAATAGCTAGATAGATAAAATTTGGTACACAATTTCATCATTAGGAATGTAGGTCCGTATAACAGTTTGGGCCAAATCCGGCAAAGGGTTGACTGTCCATCTGTCTGTATAATTGCATAATTTTTAACACAATAACTTCTTTAAAAAATTACTTTGATAAATGAAATTTGGTATGTGGCCTTCTTACCTTAATGGTAGATTTGTGTCCAATTTTGTGTCAATCGGTTAAAAAAAAGCGTTAAAATTGCAAATTTCGTTTTCTTTATCTACATCAAGCCCTATTGGTAATCACGCCTGCTTCTAATTCCACTTCCGCGTTAGACGACCTTCGTGGTATAACGTTTCGTTTATTTTTTTCTCCACTGAATTAAGGGTTCTTGTTCGTTTTACTGCCTTTTAGCTTATTTTTTCTCTACATGTGTTAGGAGTATACGCGAAAGTTTAGGGGAGACCACTCCCGCTGGTTGAGTTATCGTGTTGAAATGCTCACGAACACACAGTCCGACAGAGGGTTAATCTATAGACGGTCTCGGTCTAAAATGTGACACTAATCTACGATTCTGGTGATAAAATCATATGCAAAATTCCATTCATCTAGCTCGTTGTTTCTTGAGTTGTCGTGTTCACATGCACACGGTTGGGCAGAGTTCCTTTTGACGGAATTCGGCTATAATTTGGCACGAATCTACAATTTTGGTCTAAAGACCAGAAACGAAATAAATTAGATAAATTCCATTTATCTAACTTATTCCGTTTCTGAGTCATGATGCTCATAGACAGGCAGACATAATTCCGAAAATGTTATTTTTTCGGACTCAGGGTGATCTAAAACGCGGAGTTTCTTTGAAATCTCGAGATGGAATTTTTTTGGAATTACAGTACTTTTTCTTTATATACCTCGTATATAAGAAACTTGAAAAAAAAAGTTTGTTTCTGTGGAAACTGCTAAAATGGAATGTGTGGATGTTTGTGACTCAAACTTTTAGGAGATCTTCAACACAAATGAAAAAATTATGAAAAAATACACTTTTTTTATATTCATTTGCAGTTTTACATTCAGAGGCACATGCACGTCCAAGAGCACGTGTCTGACGAATTCAGTTTGCCAACTCTTGCTGTATCTCTTCGATAAACACAATCGCGTTGAAGAATTGCATCCTTCCAAAAAATCCTTTGTGTCTCTTCATGGATAGAGTGTTGTTTTATTAAAGGTTCATATAAAGTTTGTGAAACTGTCGAGGTAAGAATATTTATTGTTTTTAACTGGTTTGTGAAACAGTGTGGATTTATTGAAAAGATGATAAAACAATAAAGTAAAGTTCCAGCCATTTCCTTTCAATACTTCAGAGGATACAAAATGAAATTCAAAAGCGTTCGGAATATCACTGATACCACTCTTTTCGGGGGTAGTCTCGGTTTAACATATAAATTAGCTGGTATGAAAAGGTCAATACGATACAGAAAATAAAGTAGGTCTCTGAATATTACTTTAGATGAATAATTGGGTATAACATTTCTTTTTCCAAATAATTCTAATGCAGAAGGCAGAGAAGATAACAATCGTTTCAGCAAGAAGATTCGATTTTGCTAGAATTCTAACGAAATTATTTTTATGTAATACATAGCTAAATTAATCAAAAACCCTTTAAAACGCTCCTTGCAATTGATATGGATTGTATTTTTATAGATTTCAAATTATTTTGCTTTACAGAAAGAAATTCTGATTAAATAAACTTGACTACGAAGCATTATATGAGGTTTAGGAATCGCTCAATAGCAGATTTAAGTGCAAACCATTTCAGAAGAGTGCAAGAATATGTGGGGAGTCGATTTCTTCTTTACTTCTCTGGCAGCAATGAAGGAATCCTTTTACTACGAGCCAGTCATTGTACTCGGTTCATTAAGTTACTCATTTCTTAGAACATCGATCTACAGGTTTCACTCCAATAAAGTATTTCTTCTGATTTTTTATTGTTTTATTTTAATTCTAATATAAAACTATGTATGATTTTCTTAATGCCAGTCATATATAAAATTCGGTAAGAGGAACCTAGACTGAATTGAATACACCTAGACGCAACAAAAATGAAATAAGCTGCACATTTTAACCCTTTGCGATTGTACTGAGTTTATGCATAGGTGTCATGCTGGTCGAAATTAATGTTCGTTGAACGAACAGTAATACATAATATGCGAGATTATGGAGGAAAACAAAATTTATTAATTCATTTTATCACTTTAGATATATGCAACACAATAATATGTTTTAATTTTATGTAAAAACTATATTTTATTGTTCTCCATCGTGTGGTATCTTTCAAAGCAGTCTTCAATATGAAACCGTGGTTTTAGAGAACATGCGTCTCAAAAATAATTAATTTGGCGTCTTCCGCCCTCAAATGTTACTTTCAATTTCAAGGCACACTTCTTTCGATACACTTCTTTTTCCCATTTTAAAATATTATTTTTTAAATATTTTAAGAAGCGGAAAAGCGTAATTACACTTAAACGCAGGTATCCGAACACGTTGAAAAGTCGATTTTCGGCCAAAATTCCCATTTTTTAATTTTTGATGTTTTGAGTAGTCCATTCATTTACCTTTCTAAAACATATTTACTTTTGTCGGTACGTTAAATAGAAGATGAGATATTAATTGCTTTATAACAATCCGAAAACCGGAAGTGGGCGTTTAATTAACCGGAAGTTGTCATTAAAAGGACAGAAACCTGTCAAAAATTGTTTTAAAATGCAATTTTTCTAGTTAATATGATGTTAGTATATTTTTAAGAATTTTTTTAAAGTTTAGATACTTAATTTAAGCCCGTGGTAAAACTAAAATTTGATTTTTCTCAGAACTAGATTTTATGCATAATTTTCGCACTTCAAACATGATAGCTCAAGGTATTATCATTCGATTGTTCTGAAATTTTGTGAACACTTTCTTCAAATGTGTCTCTAGTGAATGTACTAGAATAATGTATATTGTAACAATATTTTTTTAATTATGGTCTTTTATTTGAAAAATGACATAGAAAATTTGCTGAAAATCTTATATTGATTGTTCGATTAGCTCTGAAATTTTTATTTATGCAAATAATGTCAAGATTCTAGTACAAGCACTAGTCCATAGTATTTAGTTTATTTTAGTATTAGTTTTATATGAATTATTGCAAAAGTGTGACCTCTAGTATGTTTGAAGTTTTGGGGAATTTCCTCTAAAAAGAAGCAGAAATTCAAGATTTTTTAAAATTTATAATAATTTATACTCAAAAATCATACTCTAATATTAATCTTTATTAAATTCGAATCTAAAAAACATATTTTGGTGTTTCTATTTCACAATATTTAAAAAAAGTGCTCCGAACGTGTTCGGATACCTTAAACGCAATTTGTAAAATATTATTTCGAATTCCATGTGTCTCAGAAGCTTGCGGACTTAGTATAATACAAAATCAGTATGGTTCTTTGCTGTGGTGGCTGAGAGCAAACATACGACCGGAAAGGGTTAAAGTTGGTTGACATCACTAGATTAATACTTTTAATATAACGGGCGAGTCACCTGGGACCGTAGGCGGCTAGTTTTCTTATATGGCAGAAAATTCATTGAAGAATGTTACATGTCCCCAAAAAAAGTTGGCTACTGAAAAGGATGTTGATTAATATGGCAGTGAGGATCCATGGAAGATAAAGATAACAAGCGAAGATCTATAAACTAAGCTATGTTGGCCTCTGGCCAATGACTAATACTGGGTTTTCCTAATGATCCAGTGACGAATCTAATGATTGCATAGTGAAGATATATTTTCTAAAAGTTTTATCTCTTTCCTTTTCTGAATCAAGCGAAAGTCCTTCAGCTTTTGTTTATTGATCGCTTACATGTACAAAACATTATATCGCACGTATTACATTCCCTAGTTTAATGTAATATCTTCCAATTGCTGAAAATGCTTTTAGTTGTGGCATCAAGCAACAGAGTTTTGATATAAGTGCAAAATTAACGTATTTAGATCGTGTTCGTTACATTAGCAACTCCACCGTAAATGTGCCTCGGATAGTGTATCTTTTTATTGCTACATGTAAAAACATACCTTAAATTACTTTTCTACATAATCAAGTATTTTTTAAACCTCGCAATCAGTTTTTTCATTCTTTCTTCAAAGAAACACCAGGTGCTAATTCCTGCCTGATTGATTCTTTATTTAATCAACCAGCGGGAGTGGCCTCCCCGAAACTTTCTGGCATACGACCAGTAATGTGGGGTGGTTAAACACCCAGTGGGTAGGTAAATATTTTTCGGGTATTTACCCAATGATTGGTTATTTTGAGAAAAAAATTTTGAATGGTGATTTACAATGAAACATATAAAATTTATGAATACCCAAAAACTCAATATTTTGCAAAAAAATTGCGTATGTTCGCAAATTTTACGCGCGCTGAGGTACCACAACATTATTTAGCGTGTTTGAGTACGAAATCTTACTATAGATATCACACAAGATTTCACCATATCTCTGGATAATCACAGGCGTCCATCTGGAGAATGTCAGGACGAGGTTTCGAAATAGGGGGTTGCCATAATTTTCAAAGCACGTGTTTGCCGCTACAATTTCCTTCGCAGACCTCCAGAGTCAAAAGCTAACCATACTAACTCGAGTAAAATAAGCGAAACGCTCGCCAACACACAGTCGCGATGTGCATTTGAACCAAATATGCAATTTGAACAACTTTTTTTAACGGATTGAAACGAAAATTGGACACAAATCTCCAATTAAGGTTAGAGTGCCACATACAAAATTTCATATATCTAAGTCATTATCTTAAAGAATTATTGTGTTCACAAGTTTGCGATTATACAGACCGACAGACAGTCAATCTTTGACGGATTTGGCCGAACATTTTATACGAACCTACACTCATGATGATAAAACTATGTACTAAATTTTAAATTTTATCCATCTAGCAATTCAAGTTTTTGAGTTATAGTGTTCACGTGAAAGTGGACAAACAGACTTCCCGTAGACAAATTTTGTCCAAAATTTGACAGAAACCTACAAATGATGTGTCAAGATCACATACCAAATTTCATCCCGATAGCACTAATAGTTTTCGAGTTATCGTGTTCACAGACAGACATAAGTCTAAAATTGTGTTTTTCGGACGTCTAAAACGTAGAGAGATTCGTCAAAATCTCGAGTTCGAATTTTTTGACGATTACATTACTTTCTCTTTGTATACTTCGTATACGAGAAAGTAAAAATAGCTGATGTATTACTACTAACAATAATAATAAAGCATAAAGTTTCTTTCAGTCGTCGGAATATTGAGATTCACACATTTATCAGCCTTTGTATCGAAGAATTCCAAAAAAAAATCGCAATTTAAATTCATCAGAATAAAACAGAAACCTGAAATCATTTCAAAATGTGTGTGATTATTTATAGAAACCAGCAGCATTGTTCACCTCTTCCCTTCTTTTATGCATACATAATACGGTACGTCTTGTGTAGCTTCGCAGTAAAGTGAAGAGAAACAAGTACATATTTTAGACAGCTTCGATTTGGTCAACTGAGACCAAAATTTGTCATAAATTTGCAATTACGGTGTCAAGACCACAAATCAAATTCCATTTATCTGGCTTGTTGTGTGCTTGAACTATCGCGTTCACATAGACATGGATAGAGAGGGCGACAGACAGTCAATCGTAGAGAATTTGGCCCAAAAACTTATATATATCTGGTGATAAAACTATGTCAAATTTCATTTATATAGTTAGGTATGTGTCAAATACCGAACTATATAATATCGCGCAGCTTACTTGGTGCACGAGCGGCTGATTCTGCTTACCAATCATGAGGAAAACATCGTAACGATATTGTATTCAGAACGAATGATGATGGCGAGTTAAACGATAAAAGTTATTCCTGTCAACTTTTTCTAGAAATATTACGGCAAATCTTCTGTAACTTTTTGTAAATAGGAGTGCTGTATTTATTTATGTTGTATTGTTTTGAAAAATATATGAAGCTTTTTAGTTCAATGGTCTTTGTAGTAGTTAATCTGGATTCCTGCTTCATTTCTAAGAACATGGCTTCTGATTTTAAATTCAGCCTGTTCGCCAAAGTAAGTTTTACAGTTATCCTCATTACATGTAAAAGAATGGGTAAACAGATAGGCTTGAACTAATTCTATAATTTTAGAATAAAGTCCAAGTACCAAATTTTATTCGCCCAGCTTGTTCCATTTTTACTTTCTCGTATACGAAGTATACAAAGAGAAAATATTGTAATCGTCAAAAAATTAGAATCGAGATTTTGACGAATCTCCACGTTTTAGACCTCCCTGAGACCGAAAAACACAATTTTGGAATTATGCCTGTGAACACGATAACACGAAAACTATTAGAGCTACGGGGATGAAATTTGGTACGTGATCTTGACACATAATTTGTAGGTTTCTGTCAAATTTTGGACAAAATCCGACGAAGGGAAGTCTGTCCACTTTCATGTGAACACTATAACTCAAAAACTTGAATAGCTAGATAGATAAAATTTTAATTAATTTAAAATTTGTTTCATCATGAATGTAGGTCCGTATCAAAGTTTGGACCAAGTCCTTCGAAGGGGTGATGGTCTGTCGGACTGTATAATCGCATACTTGTAAAAATCATATCTCCTAAATCCTTTGGCTTAGATAAATAAAAATTGGTATGACGGTTTCTAACATTAATTATAGATCTGTGCCCAAATTTCGTTTCAATCGGTTAAAAAAAGGCGTTCCAATTGCATATTCAATTTTTTTACTTGCGTACTGGAAGCAATCTCTGCGCATGCGCAAGCTATTCAGCTATAGCGAACGAGGTCATTTTCTCCTGTTTTCTTTTCGGTCGCGCACGCCCTCGCATTACCGGAGCTTGCTAGAGTGTGATAGAAAATAAATATTGCTAAGTTTTAATACATACGCATCTCTTTGAATATGATTCTTCACCTAAATATTTTAAAATCGCTATAATCTGCAATAAAAACCTTCTGATAGTCATTGCATTCTGGGTTATAGTAGGTTCTGTTGGCTTCTCGATTGACATTCATAAGACTTCTTTTAAAACAAAACAACATTTATTAAGCACAACCATTTCACTTCGTAACTGCATACAACGTAACTCCGTTCAATCGTACCATACTCAACACTTCTCGTAATCGTCTCTCTCTCTGGACTATATCTAAAAATCAAATTCAAAGTAGCGCAACATCCTAATGTTGCCACTTACCTGCTATCATACACTGATATACAATAATTATGTTGCAGTCATGCTTTTGTCAGGCATAATACGCTTACATTCGACCATCCTGACTTTCCAATTGACCTCAATTGAACCACATTTTGTTTACATCATAACAATAACAATACAAAAACAAAACAAATATACATTCATAAAAGATGAAATATAAAATTAAAAAGTTCTATCTGTTCGGCATATAAACTCCATAACGCAGTGGTTTTCGTACAGTTCGTTTGGATCTTTGCATCTCGGGTTCGTTATGAGAATTCGTACTAGAGTCATCATCATCTTCATTCCAGCTTCTCCAGGCTTTTAACTGACTGACATGAACTATTGTAGCATAAGGACGGCCATTTCTAGGTTCTAGCTGTGAGATTTTATATTTGTCACTAGGGCGTACTTGTGTGACAACCATAGGTCCTCGGTATCGTGGTTGCGGTTTTGTTGATTCACTTGTGTTAGGTTTTCTTCTAACTGCCACGATGTCTCCTTTACGAATCAATACTTTACCTGACTTGTTTTTGTCGTAATATGAATTCGTTTTCACTAAAGAATCGTTGATGCTTTTCAAGTTGTCAACATTCTTATTCCTTTTCTGGATTTGAAGAAGCAACGATTGTCGCTATTCCTTAAAGTTCTTCATATCTCCTTGTAGAAGTCGCAGTTCATTCTTTACCATTTTAAGATCATTCGCTAAATTGCCCATCATCTTCTGCTGGGAAGGGTCTTTAATCTGCAAACTTTCACTCTCTGACTGAGCTGTTTCAAGACTTTCAAGGCATACTGGATTCACTTTTTCATCAATCGGAAAGTTTCTAAATAGTTCATCTTCCCGGTATCCAATGTGAACTCTTTTTCCTATTTTTGTATAAGCAATATGAGGAAGATCAAGCCATGTCCGTCCGATGATAAGATCAACTGACTGCGCATCGTCAGGAACAACGTATATGCTTATGTTTTCGGCCATGTTTTTCATTATCAACTTCAATATCGGCTTTAATTCTTCCAATAGACGTTAATGCAGGCATCTTTTGATTTCCAAAACCGTATATTTTATTGACAGCACGTTCAAATTTCAGTTTAAATTTCTGAGCAACTGAAATCTTTAACAGACAACACGAACTTCCTGTATCAATTAAAGCTTGCACGTTATCACAATTATTAATTTTCGCTTTCTTCAAAAATGAATGACTCTCGTCTGAATTATCGCCAACTAGTCTAACAGATAAGCTTTCTTCACTTGCATGATTCGTTTCCGTGGCGACACAGTTTATAATTTTATAGCCTGTTTCATTACCTTCTCTGCATGTTAAAACTGATTTTGGCAGCGAACAGTTCCTTGCAATGTGTCCGAAATTAGAACAGTGGAAGCATTTTGGTTCACCCCTCTCGTTATGTGTAATACCGTACAGCCTTTTCTTTTCGTTGGTTGCAAAAGCTGAATCATCTTTTAAGGAGTCCTGCTTGTTGTAATGCCATTCTTTACGTGGTTGTTTACTCCTGAAAGTTGACCTCAAAATATCATAGTCGTCCAGTTTTTCAACTAAATAATCTGGCGAATTCAGCTTAGACCATTCATCTATAAAATGATCTTTTACTTCTTGAGTCACTTTACGTTTAATCTGATCCGTTATGATAAGATCGCTCAACTTTTCAAAACTATCTGCTTTAACTCCATTGACCCATTCATTAAAAAAACTTCTTAATTCATAGGCAAAGTTCGTCCAGGTGCTTCCTTAATTCTTATTATGCATAAAAGACTTTTGGCGAAATTTTTCTGGAGTTAACTTATACCGTTTCAACAATATCTTTTAAACTTCGCCATAATCGTTTGCTATCTCATCTGGTTCTCTGGCGATTAACTGCGCAACGTCATATGGCAGTAAGCCAAGCAAAAGAGTTACCCAAGTGTTTTCTAATATTTCTGCTTGTTTGGCCAGACGTTCAAACATAATTAAATATAAACTTATATCGTTTCCATCGGAATTAAATTTTTGCATCAAATGATGAATTTCTAACTTTGGCTTAATTTGCGTACTGTTTACATTTTGATTGGCGACGGAATTTGAATTTAAAGACCTACCTTCTGTTTCAAGGCGTTTTTTTTGCAGCTCAAATTCCATTTCATCCTTTCGCTTTCGTTCAGCAATTTTGTCTTGGCGCCTTCGTTCAGCAATTTCTTCTTGCCTTTTCTGTTCAGCAATTTCGTCTTGGCGTCTTCGTTCAGCAATTTCTTGTTCCTCCTTCAGTTTCCGTTCAGCCATTTGGATTTCTTCATTTCTTCGTTCATTTTCTTCTCTTTCTTTTCTCTCATTGATTATCGTATTCAACCATTCCTTGTCGCTTTCTTCATCGTACTCTTTGCTCGCCAAAATCATCTTTTTCAAATCTTTCAATTTATGGCTGTCATTGACCGTTTCTCCAAGCTCTTCAGCCAATATCTTCAAATCGCATTTCCTTGTTCCAGCGAAGATAGACATTTTCGCACTTTACTACACTTTTATTTACAAATAACGACAAAAAATTTCGTAACGTACTTTAATTTTCAAACTCCTTCCGTCTCACTTAACTGTCGATGAGAATTTCAGTCACAGGTTTCTAATTCATCCCACTTCCGATTTATGTTGGCTTCTCGATTGACATTCATAAGACTTCTTTTAAAACAAAACAACATTTATTAAGCACAACCATTTCACTTCGTGACTGCATACAAAGTAACTCCGTTCAATCGTACCGTACTCAACACTTCTCGTAATCGTCTCTCTCTCTAGACTATATCTAAAAATCAAATTCAAAGTAGCATACGTCTTACTGTTGCCACTTACCTGCTATCATACACTGATATACAATAATTATGTTGCAGTCATGCTTTTGTCAGGCATAATATGAAATACGCTTACAGTTCGAATTTTTTATACAGGCAGGGGGAGGGGAAATGACAAATTTTTGAGAAGCATACGAGAAAGTTTAGGGGAGGCCACACCCGCTGGTTGAGTTATCGTGTTCACAGACAGACAGAAATAATTTCAAAGATGATTTTTTTTTCAGACTGTGGGAGGTTTAAAATGCAGATTCAAAAAAATATTGATTTTTGGACGATTACAGTAGTTTCTCTTTGTATACGCCGTATAGAATTTGAAAATTACTCACGTTTTTTTCTAACTCGAATTAACGCCTTTTTTTAGCAGCACAATTTGTGGTGAGTTGCTTTATGACTGTTTGTATTTCCGGCGACAAAGTGCTGCACACGGCGCGAGCTAATGATGCCCTTTGGCAATAAGCCCAGATGCCTTTGCACTCTGCCGGTTCTCATAGTTCTTCTGTATATCGTCTCAAAATTCAGGTCTGCATCTTTTTCTTGTGGTTTTGATCAGCATTTCTGAAAGTACTATTGCTCCAAATAGCCCTGTTCAAAGAATCCCCTCTCATATTTTCACCCCCCTCTAATGTGAGGTGTCTGTTTCTTCGTAAAAAGCAAAACATCTGGGCAAATCGTACAAAGGTTGCTTTGATTTGAAACTAGCTTCTATAACCGGCGTTATTCGGTGTCAAAATTTTTCAAAGCCCCGTCCACTTCTTTATTACCAAAATTGCCACTAATTTTCCATATTTTCTAAAATCTTATAGAATATCCCAAAATGATAGAGAATTTTCTGGAATGTGTAGAATGATCTTTTTCAGTTTTTAGAAAATTATATAATGTTGTATAATGCTCTAGGGGTCGTTCAAATATTACGTAAGCATGTTTTTGGTATTTTTTGACCCCCCCTCTCCCCCTTGTCAGCAAAAATAAGCAAATCGCAAACCCCCCTCTTATAATTACGTAAGCAAACTGCAACCCCCCTTTCTTTTTCTTTACAAAACGTATAACAGTAATAATCTAATTTTAAAAATTTTAGCACTTAATTCAAATAAAAAACTCTAACTCGGCTTAAAATGAAAAAAAAAATGTAAGTTTAATTTCCTTACAATTTCAAGTTTAAGCTTACAAAAATCAAGTTTAATTTTCTTTTGCCAAATTTAACTTTTTTTTCAAATTTAATTTTTTTTTAAATTAAATTATTTGTGCAAGTTAGAGAGATTTTCGGAAATAAAGTGATTTTAATGTCTTACGTAAGCTTCACTCATACTCCCCCTCCCCCCTTGTCAGCAAAAATAAGCAAATCGCAAACCCCCCCCCCCCCCCCTTGGGTGCTTACGTAATATTTGAACGGCCCCCTAGATTATTCAGAAAAAAGCGATAGTGTCCAAAAATATTCGAGAATGAATCCAAATATTATAAAAAATTTTAGGAAGTTCAACAAGTTTATAAATTCTCTGATGTTCCGGTATTTTAACCTTTTTTAATGTTTTTAGTTTCCCACCCTTCCCATAGCGATTGTGGTAGAGATACCTAACACCCACAGTAAGTTCGCTCGCCGTTAGTAATATTTGTCCCAAGTTAGGGTGATATCAGGGGTTTAGGAGGAAATATGGAATATGCAGGTTTGTCATAAATTATTTGGACCCATTTCAAAAATTAATAAAAAAAACCCTATAATATAGCTACTTCGTTTTTTTTAAATGAGAGAGTAGCTCGTTCTTTCCCCAGATAGGTAACGCGCCGTTACGGTGCGCACTAAATCTGCGCTATCCAACGCTAAGTGTGAAATTGGCTGCCGTGCTGCAGAAGACACGTCTCTGGTTCCACGAAAGAAAATAAATTGTAACAGTTCAGAGAATTATTCGGTTAGAGTATCGAAATTGTCGGTCTCCAAGTAAGAACTTCATTAAGCGTTGGTACGAGCAATTACGGAGTGAAAGTCTCCCTCACTGATGCACATTTTCTATTCCCTTTAATTTCTCATACCCACGCTTGATGAAGTTCTTACTTGGAGACTGACAATTTCGATACTCTAAGCGAATAATTCTTTGCACTGTTACAATCGATTTGCTTTCGCGGAACCAGAGACGTGCCTTCTGCTGCGCGGTAGTCATTTTGACACTTGCGTTGGATTGCGCAGATTTAGTGCGCCGTAACGGCCCGTTACCTATCTGAAAAAAAAATTCAGCTACTCTCTCATAACAAAGCTGCTATATTATAGGGTTTTTATTATTATTAATTTTTAAAATGGGTGCAATAATTTATGACCATCCTGTTTATCGAGTTCATT